>BPLQ01005966.1:0-10545 GCA_021605075.1 Caerostris darwini | reverse complement strand
AACTAATCTTTAGGGAAATTTAATACCTGCCAAGAGAAATCTGTTTCTTGCTTAAAAACTCCTACTGTAGTAAATTGACAGGAGAAAATGTGAGAAAAAAATTATAATATTTTTAAAAGCAACACCTGCGCCATGTGTTATTAACTTTACAAGAGATAAAATGGCTAAGAAAAACATGTTTAGTTAGGAAAGAACAAACGTGTAAGATGTTTACTGAAAGGAAGAACAAAATTTTCATGAAATTTAACAAAATGTGTTTAGGGAATTAACCTGAAAAAATTCGGATGCTTTTCATAAATGTGAAATAAATTTTTCTTACTTGTCTAGATTAATTTTAAAATTTCTTTAAAAAAAAGAAAGTTTTATTTGTACAGCGATATTAAGATTTCTTTTACATCTCAAAGATTTGCTGTAAAAGCATTTGTTTTTAAATTTATTGTAATTTTATGTCCAGCAAAAAAGCACGATTAAGTACTATAAAAATGTAGAGTTAATTTTAAAACTTCTTCTTAAAAAACCTTGTTTAACATAACTGTTTGAATACCGTGTATTTTTATTACCTAAATGTTATTCTAAAAAACATTTATTTTATTTTTATTTCGTAGTCATATTATAATTCTATGCAAAGTAAAATTAAAATTGGTTTGGTTTGTCTGAGAACAAAAGCGTTCATTTTCAACTTCATTTACTACTGTGCCCAAAAAGTAAAACCAATTATTTTTTTTTCAAAAACTCTTTATTTATTCTTCCAAATTTATATCATCGCCTTCAAAGTAATCCCTTCCGGACACAACGCACTTATGCCATTACTTTTATCAAAAATCTCAGTGCATGCTAAAAAGTCATCGGCAGGGATGGCCTTCAAAGCGCCCGGAGATTCACGTTCAATCACTTTAGTCGACTCAAAGATGTGTCTCCGGAGTGGGTTAAAGTTTAGGGAATAGCCAGAAGTCGCACGGTGTGAATACTGTATTTGTGGGGAGATATGGGTTTCACTTTTGGCGAAAAAGTCACGAAGAATCAATACAGTGTGAGCTGGCGCATTTAGTGTTTTCGGTATCAATCGAGATTTGAAGCATTTGAGGCCCAAAATGTAATTGACATATCCTTTTGAAATTCCAACATGATCAGCAATTGTAAATCGACGGTTTGCAAGCCCCAAATCCTTTATTTTTTGGACGTGAGCTTCGTCGGTTGTGGTTGACGGTCGACCAGAGCACTCTTCGTCTTCAACGCGTTCTCTGCCTTTACCACTTCTAAACATTCCGTTCCGATAAAGGAATGCTCTCCGAATGCCTTCTGCAACATTCTATACGTTTCCGCAAGAAAAATTTATCGCAAGTTCTTTGCTTAATGAATTCATACATTTCAAAAATCGCCGGAATCAGTTTTAGCGTCTTACAAAGCCAAACACTAATGAATATTTTCGCATCAAATTTCACATAGATGTCAAGGACAGTACCAGCTACCTAAAAAATAAAAAAAAGGAAATTCCATAAGCCCCTGGAATTTTAAATGGACAGTTGGTCTTAATTTTCGGACACTGTAGTATTACATATTACTCTATTACTTTATATAAAATGGTTTAAGGAACAAAGAATATGAACAGAAAAATAATGTGAACATAAAATAAAGAATTGATTGCTTTTCAGAAAAAATTCCGAACTAAAAATAACTGTGCCAATTTGAATGTCATCATTAAAATAAATAAAAAAAAAACACATTCTATTACAAATAACTCTATTTTTTTATTTTGCAAGTTTAATTGCTTGTGGTGAAATGAATCTTTTTTATCCAATATTAGCATTTTATTAAATTCTTTTTTATATAACATTTCTATGATTTCAATATTCCAAATCAATTGCACATTTTTATTTTTTAAAAACTTTTAAACACAAATCATAAGAAACACTACCCAAATAATACCTATATACTTAATGTTCAACTGTTAAAAATATTTATTGAATTTAGAGATAATATTTATTTGGTTGTATTGTTTATTTTGCATGACATTGTATGATTTGATATATAAAATTATAATAAAATATTAAAATGTATCGATACATTTATATATTATTGATAAAATGACAATGAAGGTTTTTTTTAAGCAGTGCAGGACTGGCTCGTGGCTCAATGGCAATGACTTTGTTGTAGACTTTGTGTTTTAAAAACGAGGAGGCTAGATACCCTTTATCATGGCATAGTAGCTAGCGCTCTTTCACTCGGTACTACAGGTTACAAGTTTGAGTCCCGGTGGTGCTCTGAATGCTTGTAGTGGTTAGGGATCCACTTTAAACTGTAGGTCGCTTTCTATTTAACCCTCGTGTGCACAAGATGACCGTAGAGCGACAAACCAAACCAATCGCCATTTCGGAAGATTTTTTTAAATGCAAGACAGTAGTAAGCTTTAGAAATTTTGTAAAACATGTATGCAGCCTGGTGACAACGACGTAACTAATAATAACATTTAAATAAGACCGAGTTGAGGAATCTATTCTTAAATAACTAACAAATGTACCTTGAACTCAGAATTCCTTCATTAGAAACTGTAACGATGACATTCAATTATTTTTAAATTCATTCAACTATTATAAATTTATATTTTAAACCTCAACCAAAATTACCCTTTTCTTCAATCATTACACACTTATTCTTTTTTCCTTTATAAAATCTTGCGTAGTAGAGTGTTCATAAAAATCTTTTCTCCCAAAACCAATTAATCCTTCAAACTTTAATTAAGGAGAAAAGGGGTCTAAAGCTGCCATCTTGAATCCTTTGCCAGTGACACGGGATCTGAGTTAATCCATTACAGTGTCAGTCAAGGGAGTTTGCCTTATTAGCTGGAAGAGAACAATTTGCCGGGAAGAATCTCTTCTTTATTGACTGCAGATATTCACATCACAAAACTGAGACTGCAGTCTAAAAGGAGATCGCTGTTCTTTAGATAATAGAATAAAGAAGATAATTATAATTTTTAAAAAACCTTAAGTGAGAAACAGTCTTTAAAAGGATTTCGTAGAAATTTCTAACCTTGTTTAGTCATGAGCCTCGGGGGTGTTAGTAATTCTTTAAAACTGTGGGATTTAATTTTAGTAATTAAATTAACAATTGAAAAGGGTTTAAAAGTGATTGAATAGTAAATCTTATTAAATAAAAAAGGGTAGTTTTCCAATATCAAATAATATATTCTAGATTAAATTAATTAATTCTTTATTCAATTATTTAATACTTAGTTTACAACAAATTAATTTTCTTAAGGAAATGAAAATAAAAAACACAAAATAATGTATTTTTGTTAATTAATATATATTAAAAGATATGTTTTGCGTACTATGATATAATTTCAAATACTGAATGCACTGTTTATAAATACAACACAGCAGAAAAATAAATAAGGCAAAGATGCTTTTGCCTAAATCTCTTTGCATATGAATTTCTGTGTAAAGCAGTATAAATTCAATGAAAAAAAAACGCGTCAAAGTAATAGGTAATTTAATTTAAATTTTCATAGTAGTTGGAAAGTTTTTTTTTTTTTAATTTCATTGGTTACATGATTGTTAGTTAAATTATGAATTAATGATTAAAAATATCAGATGTCTTATGTCTTTTAGCTTCCAATTTATTTAAGTCAATATTTTTTTATCAAATGTGTGCATTTCGTTATTTTAATTGATAAATTGATTGATATGAGAAGGATAGGCATATGTCTTTTAGCTACTAATAAATTTGATCAATTATATGCATTATTTATAAATACATATATAAAAATAAATCAATATGGTAGAGGATCAAAGATATAATCTGTCAAAATCATCATACTATTTTTCATTGGGCCATATTTGGACAGAAAAAGTGAAATTGGAAGTTTGACTTTCTTTCAAAATCACCGAGTTTTTTTTTTTCTTTTCTTTTTTTCTTTTTTTCTTTTTTCCCCCCTATTTTTTTCACTATTGCTTAAAAAAATTCACGAAGTTAATGCTTTTCAAAAAGCCTCTTATGGATAACTTTCAGAATTCAAACGGTAAAAACTTTGCAAAATTCTCACATAACTGTCAGTCTGTGTTTCGAAACAAATTCGTATTCACTATCGTCATTGCCTCATTTTTTAAACATCAACTACAAGTAAAATTCTGCACTCTAAGTTTGTGTTTCCACCGCTGACTCAAATGATCAGGGTAAAAAACCGTTATTTAAATTCATTTGGCTTAAAAACTTTAACGTTAAAGCCTGACGTTAAATTTTTCGACTATCTAAAAACAAATCCAGATTCCTCATTCGTTGAAGATGCAGATATCTGTTATCTAGAAAATAGATGAAATTCGAGTTCTATATTGAAAATGTGAATTTAAAAGCATAGATTTCCTATTGATTGGCGTGGGACGGGAGATTTTAGAGTTCTGTGAAAACCCATCTCCAAAACGGTGGAAACAAACACGTTTAGTTCAAAATTTCATACAAATAGCTAAAATTACATATAAAAATTAAAGAAGTTACAAACAGTAGACAACCCATGCGAAACTTATAACGTTTGAATAATCCTGGTTGAGTAATTCTTAAATAACTTAACAAATGAATCTTGAACTCAGAATTCCTTCATTAGAAACTGTAACGATGACATTCCATTATTTTTAAATTTATTCAACTATTATAAATTTATATTTTAAATCTCAACCAAAATTACCCTTTTCTAAAATCGTTACATACTTATTATTTTTCCCTTTATAAAATCTTGCTTAGAAGCATGTTCATAAAAATCTTTTATCCCAAAACCAATTAATCCTTCAAACGTTAATTAAGGAGAAAAGGGGTCTAAAGCTGCCATCTTGAATCCTTTGCCAGTGACACGGAATCTGAGTTAATCCATTACAGTGTCAATCAAGGGAGTTTGCCTTATTAGCTGGAAGAGAACAATTTGCCGAGAGAAATCTCTTCTTTATTGACTGCAGATATTCACATCGCAAAGCTGAGACTGCAGTCTAAAAGGAGATCGCTGTTCTTTAGATAATAGAATAAAGAAGATAATTATAATTTAAAAAAAAACCTTAAGTGAGAAACAGTCTTTAAAAGGATTTCGTAGAAATTTCTAACCTTGTTTAGTGATGAGCCTCGGGCGTGTTAGTAATTCTTTAAAACTGTGTGATTTAATTCTAGTATTAAATTAACAATTGAAAAGGGTTTAAAAGGGATTGAATAGTAAATCTTACCCAAAAGAAAGCATTTGGTGACTTACACTTTCCTTCCTTTTCTCTTTAAACCAAACGGCATTCATAAATTTCATATATCAATGCCGTTATCATATAATGGCATTGATAAATAAAGCTGAGATTTTTGCAGGGTGGAGACATGGGTCCTACTACATTACATTACATCCATTTGGTACTACTGCAATTTGGAACGAACACCTAAATGGAAGTCAGCTGTGTTTTTTCTCTAGTACATGGCCAATTGGCTAGCACTCTGGCGTTTGGTACCACATGCATCAGGTTCAAATTCTGGCGGCGGCATGGATGTGTGTTAGCGATTAGGAATCCACGTTAAACTACAAGTCCTGGTCTAATTAGCTTAAAGTGTGCACAAAATGACCGTTGAGCGACATACCAAACTTTTAGTACATACGAAAAGACATATAGGCTCAAGAACTTATCTGTCCGTCACCCAGATGCAGAATCTTTTAAAAAGTGTTTCGATCTTCAGTTTCATTCTAATGAACAAAACTCAATACCATTTGCCTCTTAACAAATTTCACAACAAAAAAAATATTGTGTAATATAAAAGAATCTAGAGAACTCGAGTCTTGCTATTGGTGACCTTAAAAAGATTTTAAATGGAAAAAAAGTAGAACCCTTTTTCTAAGCCAAGAGAAAATTTTAATAAGCTACGGGAACAAAATTCCCATCGGAATCAAAATGTTCTCGGTTCTTGTTCGTAAAGAACCGTTTCAAAAATACTACAGTAAGAAAAAAAATCTTTCATTCAAAATGATACGTGCTTGAAAAAAAATGGTATTAGAAAATTCGAAATTTTGAGATTTAAACTACGTGGATAAACGCTGCGTATTTATTTTCGCACATGTGCCAGAACTAATCTTTAGGGAAATTTAATACCTGCCAAGAGAAATCTGTTTCCTGCTTAAAAACTCTTACTGTAGTAAGTTGACAAGACAAAATGTGAGAAAAAAATTATAATATTTTTAAAAATAACACCTGCACTATGTGTTATTAACTTCTTTTACAAGAGATAAAATGGGCAAGAAAAAAATTTTTAGTTAGGAACGAGCAAACGTGTAAGATGTTTACTAAAAGAAAGAACAACATTTTCATGAAATTTAACAAAATGTGTTTAGGGAATTAACCTGAAAAAAATCGGATGCTTTTCATAAAAATTAAATAAATTTTTCTCACTTGTCTTGATAAATTTTAAAATTTATTTTTTTTTTTAAAAAAAAGCTTTATTTGTATAGTAATCTTAAGATTTCTTTTACATCTCAAAGATTTGCAGTGAAAGCGTTTGTTTTTAAATTCATCATAATTTTATGTTTAGTAAAAAAAAAATACGATTAAGTAAACATGTGGAGTTAATTTTAAAACTTCTTTTTAAAAAACTTTGTTTAACATAACGATATTAATAAAGTTTTTTTTATAACCTAAATATTAGGTTGGGGAAAAAGAAATCCATTATTTTTATATGAACTTCAGGACTTTAATTAACATGCTTCGGATTGTCCGATTTGGGTCAAATATGCACCGTTTTGTTGTATGATTTGTTGCCATTTTAAAGGTAACTTCATAATGCCTCTCTCATAGAAGTCCTGGTCTCTATTTGCAAAAAACTCTAGTAGTCGATTTTCACAATCCTCCCTAGATGCCAATTTTTTATCATTAAAGAAATTTTGCAATGCAAGAAAAAGATGATAATAGCTTGGTGCCAAGTCCGGACTGTATGGCGGATGCATTAAAACTTCCCAACCAAGCTCCCGAAGTTTCTGGAGAGTCACTGTAGATGTGTGTGGCCTAGCGTTGTCCTGGTGGAACACGACACCTCTCCTGTTGGCCAATTCTGGCCGTTTCTGGTCAATCGCTGTCTTCAAACGGTCCAGTTGTTGACAGTAGAGATCAGAATTTAGCGTTTGGCCATATGGAAGCAACTCATAATAAATAATCCCCTTCCAGTCCCACCAAATGCATAACAGAACCTTCCTGGCCGTTAGTCCTGGTTTGGCCACCATTTGAGGTGCTTCACCGCTCTTTGACCACGATCGTTTTCGCACAGGGTTATCGTATGTGATCCACTTTTCATCTCCAGTCACCATCCGTTTAAGAAATGGGTCTATCTCATTCCGTTTGGCCAAGGCTTCGCAGATGGAAATTCAATCCATCATGTTTTTTTCTGTTAATTGGTGTGGCACCCAAACATCGAGCTTCTTTTTGAATCCAGCTTTGTGTAAATGGTTTAAAACTGATTTATGGTCGATTTTTAGCTCCTGGGCGATGTTACGACTGCTAACATGCCGGTCAACTTCGATCATTTCTCCGATTTTATCGACATTTTCGACGACCGGCCTACCTGTGCGAGGTGCGCCTTTAACATCAAAAATTCCTGAACGGAATCTACGAAACCAAAATTGCACATAATTGGCTGTTACAGTATCGGAACCATAAACACCATTCACAATTTTAGCCGCCTGGCTTGCATTTTCGCCTTTGTCAAAGAAAAACTGTAAAATGTACCGAATTTTCTCTTTGTTCACTTCCATTTTTAACACCCTGTAACTCCCAACTGAATGGACCAAACAAAAAACAGAAAAAGAATTATTTTAGTACGAAGTGCCACCTTTCTAACGAGCATAAATCTGAAATTGTTTAATTGATACTTTACGTGATATCGATCACTACAGCCATCTATCGAAAAAATAATGGATTTCTTTTTCCCCAACCTAATATTACTCTAAGAACATTTATTTTAGTTTTATTTCGGTGAAATATTATAATTATATGTGAAATAAAGTAAAAATTAGGCTTTGGTTTGTCTTAGAACAAAAGCTTAGATTTTCAACTTCATTTATTATATATTACTCAATTAATTCACAAGAAATGGTTTGAGGAACAAAGAATATGAATAGAAAAAATAATGTGGAATTAAAATAAAGAATTGATTACTTTTCAGAAAAAACTTCAGAACTAAAAATAGCTGCGCCAATTTGAATGCCATCATTAAAATAAATAAAAAAATACATTCTATTGCAATAGCACTTTTTTTTTTATTTTGCAAATTTAATTGCTTTTGGTAAAATAGCCAATGTTAACCTTTTATTAAATTCTATATGATATAGCATTTCTATGATTTCAATATTTCAAATCTTTCACACATTTTAATTTAAAAAAAAATTTCTTTAAACATAAATCATCAAAAAAATTATTCAAATAATACATGGATATTTAATGTTCAGCTATTAGAAATATTGTCTTAAATTTAGAGAAAATATTTATGTGACTGTATTGTTTGATTTTGCATGATTTATTAATTACATCTGATTTTGTACGCTTTGATATACAAAATCATTATAAAATATTAAAACTTATTGATATATATAATTTATCAAAATTTATCGATATATTTATACATATAATAAAAAATAACTATATATGTTGATAAAATTGATAAAATAACTCTATACGTTTTTTAAACAGGGCATACCTTATTCGTGCCTCAATGGCAATGTCCACCGCTGGTGGGTTCAATCCGCTGGTTTCAAAAAACGAGGAGACTCGATGGCGTTTGTGATGTTCATCGTCTTGCCTCGTAGGACAATCTGGTAGGAGGTTTTCGGGTTTTCTCCCATACTGTACAGAAACGTGGGTAGTTCCCCCCCCCAAAAAAAAAAATCGTCCTGGAAAGCACTGCCCTCTTTTTTCAGCGACACGGAGTCAAGTCAGACTTCTACCTACGAGTGCTTCATCACAACAGAATCTACCCACCCTTTCCCTCTTTCCATGAGGCCCACGGGTTCTTGGTCTTGGTCTAGATGTTGCGGTTTACCCAGTGGGAAAAGTGGAAAATGTATAAATTTAAAAAAAATTGTTTAAATGAGCAAAAACGCAGAATATCTTTCTCAAAACTGATTAATATGAAAACAAAATATGTTTTACAACCCTACTACGATAAAGCAAATGTTTAAGTATTAAATAAACATATATAGCATAGCATAACATAAACACAAAATAACAAAAACAACTTTTAATGAGCTATTCTAAATACTACCTCATTGAGCCTTGTTTTACATTCTTCTGTAATATCTTAGGTTCTGTAAAAGTATTAAAAAACCTAGAAATGATTACTTTTTAAAAAAGAGAAATACTTTTATTTATTCATTTATTATTTATTATTATTATTATTATTATTTCTTGTAAATTACGAATAAACAGTATCTGAAAAATATATCTTGTAACACAGTACATCAGAAAATATGCCAACAGAGCTTTCTATTTTCACTCATATAAAACATAAATTGAAAATTTCCTTTTTATGAAACATAAATCTGAATAAGGGCCTGAATGGCCGAGTGGCTAGCGCTCTGGCACTCTGTACCACAGGTTTCGGGTTAGAGTCCCGGCAGTGCCATGAATGTTGTAGTGGTTCGGAATCCACTTTAAACCGTAGGTCCCGGTCGAATATGATCGTAGAGCGTTGCGGGGGCATTGCTACTCCGCGTCCGTGGCTTATCTTCAAGTTACACGCGCCCCCTGGGTAATGCAAAGTGAGTAACGTTTGCGCAGAGCTTGCCTTAAGGCATCCAAGATCCAGCTGTCTAAGTGTTTGTCATCTGCATTAGAAGAATAAATCTGAATAAACCCCAAAACAATAATTCATATGTAAATTTAATCTTTTAAAATTCCATGATTCAATTTCTTGAGGAAAAAGGCAATAATTTCATTTAAAATGAAAAGAAAAAATAAAATGCGTTTAAATTGAATTGGATTTTCTTATAAGGATATTTTTTGTCAACATTCTAGATTTGTCATATATCAAGAAATCCTACATTACTTTTCATAACTGAATCATTTAAACAAACTAAGACGTACACTCACTTATTAAAAGTACAAAAAAAAGTAATAGCTATTAAAATATGTATTGGATATAAAAATCTAAAAACTGATTTGTCTCTTTACAAGACTTTTAAGAAAAATTTTTTTGGTATCATGATTTTTAATATAATTCTAAATATTATACTTTATATGTAAAATTATTTATTTATTTATCTACTATATATAATTCCCGTGTCACGATGTTTGTTCGCGATGAACTCCGAAACTAACAATCCGATTTTAACTTTTTTTTTTTTAATGTGTGTTTTGTTCCAATTTGAGAGATAGGATAGTTTTTATTCAGATTTTTTTTTGTATTTAAATGCAAAATCGGTTAAAATCTACCATTGAGGAAGTCGCTAATCTTGCAACCCTGAATTTTCGCCAATTTTCCGCCAATTTCTGTAGGGTTGCAATAGTGCAATTAGAGGAATTCGTAGCTTTATTTTCCTAACAATATAAT
>BPLQ01005965.1:3027-25256 GCA_021605075.1 Caerostris darwini | reverse complement strand
GAGAAAAAAAAAAAACACGTCCACTCAGCTCAACTTCCCAAACGGGACTCGTTATCACAATAATTCCACTGTTAAGAAGGGAATTTTCCCGCTAGAATGAAAACGAGGCTTCTGGGGAGAGGAATTGTGCAGCGTGAAACAACAATGGATCCGCCAGGCAGCGCTATCAGTTGTTAGGGAAAGGAATTTTTCCCTTAGGGAAGATTGTCCACCGGATGTGTGGATGCCGCCACTTTTCTTGATTACTGTAGCGTGCTGTGTTTCGACGTTGACTCCGAACCGTCATTATGCTGCAATTTTTAAATAATATGTGAGTTGATGTTATTTCTTTTATATCATTTACTGTATTTTATTATAATTTATTAGTTAATTAGCTTCTTAGTGAATAATTATTTTTTTACATATTTAATTGCTGTATTCTTAATTGTTCTGCTTTGTGTCGCCATTTTCTCCATAGCTTTATTGTGCCGCAGTTTTTTAAAATAATTTCTTAATTTATATTATTTATGTGGTATAATTTACTTTATTTTACTATTTAATTAGCATTTTAGTGATTTTTTTTTTGTTTTACATATTTAATTGCTGTTTTATTGCTTTGAAGGCTGATTCTAGACTATTTTTAAATATTTTGCTATTTTATTTTAGTAGTTCAATTGTTGTATACTTTTCAATATAATAATTAATCCCTTTTTAATTAACAGGCTTTGTTTCGCTTGAAAAAAAAAATTCATAGCAGGACCATAGCTGGCTAAGCCTAAAGTTCTTATTATAAAGGTAGAAAATTTCCTCAAATAATTGTATATTAATTTTTAATTTATTTAATAGTAATTAATAATGTATTTTGATGATTCCTTATTCATGAGGGATTTGATTTCACAAACATTTAATTTATTAATCTGTTTGAAATCTAAATAGATTCATTGTCTATATATTATTACTAATCATTATTATTATTATATTATTTTTTACTTATTTCATAGATCTATTGGAATAAGAAAATTTTCTAATTACTCTTTAAATAATTTTTCTTAGTTTTATAAATTTATGCCAAAATAAATTGTTGCTCTTTATTACACTTCTGTCGATTTTGAAGAAAGCTGATTCTATACTATTTTTAAATATTTTATCTCAGTAGCTCAATTGCTTTATACTTTGTATATAACAATTTCCCTTTTTAATTAACAGGCTTTGTTTCGATTGAAAATAAAAGAAATGTATAATTCTTGCCAACCTATTTGCAGTGAATACAATATGAAGTTTGCACATGGTTACTCTTTACAAAGACATATGGAAACAATTCATTTATCAAGTCCAAAATCTGCTAAATCATTGATGTGCTAGAATGCACGCAAGGATTTGGTACACCGTTAACATTGGAGAAGCATCTACAAAGTATTCATTATGTACTAATAACCAAGGAGACTTTATTCTTTGGAAGAATTTACACTATGGTAAGAATGTGAAAAAAACTGGAAGTAAATGAGATAGAAATGGCGTTCATGTGTTAGCCCAAATATTCACATCGAGCAGCAAAGATTTTGCTGCGTAAAAAAAGACCAGGAACACCCACACAATCGTCTATTTTGAAAAAATCAACAGCAGAGGAAGTTCAACAACTATCTTCAGAAATAATTGTAATTTCTAAACATAATTCTAACGTAATTCCACTAAAGGTAAGAATTTTGTGTTTGTTGCCTATGTTGCTGTTTCTGCAGGTATACATATGCTTATTTATTAACTACGTTGTTTCATCTTTTTTACTAATATTAAACTTAGTTATTAAATTTATATTAAAATAATTTTAAAAATATAATTTGTACATGTAAAGTATTTTAGGTATTAAAAATATTTACATTATAATTAAAACTCCTACAGTAAAATAAAAAAAATCTGTTACCAGTCTTCCTGTAGATAACTCTTCATTTCCCTCCTTTTAATGAATAAACAGCGTTTCCCTTAATAATCCATTTTCATAACCATAATCATTATTTTTAAAATTTCCATCTAAATTATGAAATTCAAAATACTATAGTTATAAAAACTTATTGTTTACTAACACAGTTGTATGATATATGAAACTGTTGACAATACAAGATTACAAATGATGATATCTTTTCAAAGTTTATTTGTTGTATGCTTTATAAAAATCCAAATTTTTCATGTATTACAATTATTTCTTGATAGTAATTTCCAGTCCTACTAGAACTTCATAATTTAATTTTTTTTGATTAAAAAATTTCCCTCGATGTTATTTGTAAACTTACTACTGTAAAAAGTAAAACATTATAGTACGAAAAAATTGTTTTTGTTTATAACATATAATATCTTTTAGGTTTTCTGATTTGTAGTCTCAATTTTTCTGAATTACTCAATTTTTTATTTCAACATTATCCCGCTTTCTAAATCAATTTAAATTTATGTATCCTTACCTACAAAAAATTTATTTATTAAGTGAGAAAATTGCCATAACCTTAGTGAATATCCCTTAATTTTTATTATTTTGTTTCCTTACAGGCAAATCAAAGATATAGTTTATTGGTATGCATATCTCGCATCAATAATCCAGCTGCATGTTAAAGGCCTGTCCAGCCTTTCCCAGCGCAATCATCTGAGAGATGTCTATATTTGTAGTAATAGTTTTCAAGAAGAATTATGTATATTTATTGTTGTAAATAGCAATAATTTGCTGTCATTACTCTGCTGTTAGTGATATTTTTAATAAAATTTTGGACTATATTTTTGTTTTTACTTTTTGAAATGAAAACATTTAAAAAGCTATATGTTCATGACCTTGTCTTTTAAGAAATATAATTTTTCTGGAAATTTTTTCTGAAATTATCAAATTTGCAATAACAAATCTAAACAAGAATATCAATTTATGGCCAGTAAGGAAAATAAATTTTCATCAATTTTTCAAATAAGTAGAAAATAAATAAATATTCTTCTCTTAACCTACAATAGTGTAAGACACCTAAAATATTAAGCACACTTTTTATTATGCATGAACAGGGCTGGTTTTAAATGAAAAGAGGCCCTTTTACCTCCCATTTTTAAGTTTATAGGAGATATATATGACAGTAATGATGTATTTCATTATCATTACTGTGATATATGTCAAATGAAGCATGTTGTGATTGGTACTAATCTTTATAAAAAAAATGTGGCACGAATGATAAATAAAAAAAAAGTCGAGAACACTTACAGACATTTATTCTCAGCCCCATATATAGTACTTGTAATAATAACTAATCAAACATAACACACAACATTTACAAAGTAACAAAATTCAAATAATAAAAATCTTTGACTACGAAAATAAATAGGCAATAAAAATTATATATTCTATCAAATTAAATTAAATATATTCAATACATTGAAGATTAAAGCAAATTCAATTCAGATAAATTTATTTTGTAATAATTCACATTTAAAGTTTAAGTATGAATTTTAAGTTGTAAACTAAACCTAAAATGGGGCTTTATTCAAACAAAATCCAGATCACAAAAAAAGAAAATATCATATTAAATATTATGTTAATAGTTATTTTATTTAAGAATTGATACGCTCTAAATATACATTTAAAAAGAAATAGTAAATTAGAAGAATTTCTCCTTATTTTCGATTCAGTGTTTACTGTTTTTAGAATAGGGTAATTCTAATTTTGTTAACAATTTGAATGTAGGCATCTCTTGATCTTGAGGCCCTAGGCTGAAGCTTATAGGAAAATCCGGTCCTGGTTGATGGAAGTTAATGGAAAAATGCAATTTTTGTCACTCTATTTATTAAAATAGATGAAACTGATAATATAAGTCATTGATGAAAGCAAACACTGAAAATATGCTGTCTAGAAGTGGTAAACTGTACATCTTGAAGCCTAGTTAGCCTATAGGAAAATCCGACCCTGTGCATGAAAGTTGTTCAACAGTAAATATTTCTTTTCATTTGACTCATTAACCAATATTTTTTTTTTCTTCCTCAGCAATTTTTTAGTATTGAAAAATAAAAATTTTGACATGGAAATATATTTGTTATAATAACAAAATACAGTTCTCAGTATTTGTAAATATAATAATCACAGATATATAAATTTTGTGTACTGGCATCTATTTCTGAATAAACTTTTAAATAAATTATATTTCATACATTTCTTTATAAAATTTCTTGAATATTGTTACATGACAATTTGTATAGAATATAAAATGAATGAGTACAAGAAATTGAATCCCAGTATAAAAATATGAAAATTTCAATAGCATGTGAGGTAATGCAATATATTTTTTTAAATCATTACACATACAGTTAGTTATCAAGATAGTTAATAAATTTTAATACTCTATTAAAGATATTTATACATTAAATAACATTATTACCAAATTTTGATTTGGTAATAATCAGTTTAATATATATGAAGGAAATATAAATAAAAAATAGGACGAAAAAATGATGTATAAATATAGTGTTCTCTAAACTGCATCCCCATGTAAAAATATGGAATTTTGAAAGCTTGCAATTCTTTTTAAATATTAACTATAAACACACAAAAATTATAATTAAAGTAAAAGAATCATAGATGTTGCTTAGGAATCAATTTATAATTTTAAGCCAATGCATTTTAATTATCAATTTTTTGTAACTCCACTATCTCGTATCATTCAACATATATAAATTCATTTTGGTGGCAAAATTTCAATGTATTTATAACATAAAATCTGCTTTATTTTACTAACAAACTTTCTTTGAAATTTATATCTAAGATATTTCTGTGAGTATTCATCTTTTCGAGATATTTTCTCCTCAAAAACAGGGTAGCAGGAATAGTGTGCAGAGCGAGTTCCTCCTAAATCTTCAGAGTAACCACTTCTTAGGAATGGGCTGGGAGGAATTGAGTGCAGCGAGTGCTTTCCCAAGGAGGAACGGTGCACACCATTCCTGTCCAAAAAATTTCCTATTTTTCCCTAAGCGTAGGGTGCACAATTCCTCCTCCCAGACGTCCGTGAATGAAAACAGAACGTAGTTGGCGTTAGAAATGGAATAAAGATGTTGTAAATGAAAATGGATTATCGTTTTATTTTGCCGTCTGGATTTTAATAACACTACGCAACCTTTACAAAGCCGCCACATACTTGGTGACCCGTGAATTATTTGCAAACAGTGAATTATTTGCAGAATGACTGAAACAAATGGATCGGCGAAAAAAGATGAAGTAGCGCGGGAAAGTGTCAAAATACCTCCTTTTTGGGCAGAAAAACCTGAAATATGGTTCTTTCAAGTTGAAGCACAGTTTTCAATTTGTGGAATAACAACCGAGGATACAAAATTCAACTACTTAGTTTCGCAATTAGAACCGAAATTTGTTGAAAGTTTGTGGGACATTATAAGTGATGATAATAGAACAAAATATACCGCTGCAAAAGAACGTTTGCTGAATACTTTTAAAGAAAGCGAAAATAAGCGTCTTCAGAGACTGCTGACAGGACTTGATTTGGGAGATCTTAAATCCAGTAAACTTTTACAAAAAATGAGAAACGTGGCTACTGATGGAATTACTGATAAGATGCTAACAACGCTATTTCTACAAAAAATGCCTGATTCTGTGCGGAATATTTTACTAGTTAGTGATGAAGGAATTGAGAAACTCTCATTAATGGCAGATCGTATTCTTGAAATGCAACCAAAACAAGAACTTTACTGCGTAAGCAATAATGTTTCATCAGGATCAGATGCCATAACAGAGTTACGACAACAAATTGCATCTTTGGATAATAAACTTGAAAAACTGAGTGTCACAAGGAACTCTCGTTCCCAATCAAGAAATAGAGGTCGATACTCTTCTTATGATCGAAGTAAGTCTCGCAATCGCTATTATAATCCTTCTGGCAAATACTGTTATTACCATTTTCATTTTCGAGAAAAATGTTTTCCTGATAAATGCAAATCTCCATGTGCATGAAAAAATAATCCTTCGGAAAACCAGAATCAGCAACAGAATTAGCGGCAGACTCTGCTGCTGAATATACAACACATTGCCGTCAATACCGTCTATTTGCCAATGACAAAAAAAACGGGTTTACGCTTTCTGGTTGACAGTGGAGCGGACGTATGTCTTATTCCTTATATTTCTAAACACAAATTTATTAGTGACTATAAATTATATGCTGCAAATAATACCGCAATCGATACTTTTGATACAGAAATTTTAAATCTTGATCTGGGTTTACGCCAAGAATTTCAATTTTCGTTTATTGTGGCCAAAATTAGTAAACCTATACTAGGTGCAGATTTTTTAAATAAGTTCAATTTATTAATTGATACAAAGAATAAAAGATTAATTGATGGTGTAACTAACCTTGCAGTTTATGGTGACATTGCACCCATCTCTATTAATGAAAGTGTAAATACAACGAGCAGCTTATGTAAATATTCTGATTTATTTTCTATGTATCCCAATATAACAAAACCAAATTTTCTTGTTTCAAATGTTAAACATAATGTAAAACATCATATTGTAACTAAAGGACAACCTATAAATTGTAAAGCAAGACAATTAGATCCAAAACGGGTGGAAATAGCTAAAAGAGAATTTAAATATATGTTAGACAATAACATCATTAGTCCATCTAGCTCAGAATGGGCAAGTCCCTTAAATATAGTAACAAAGAAAGATGTTTATTTTCGTCCGTGTGGTGATTATAGAAGATTGAATGATTTAACTATGCCTGATCGATATAACATACCTCGAATCCAGGATTTTCAACATACTTAACTAATAAAATTATATTTTCTAAAATTGACATTACTAAAGCATATTATCACATTCCTGTAGCAGATGAAGATAAGGCAAAAACTGCCATCATCACACCTTTCGGACTTTATCAATTCAATGTGATGAGTTTGGTCTCAAAAATGCCCCTGCAACATTTCAAAGGTTTATAAATGAAGTTCTTTATGGTCTAGACTTTGTGTTTCCATACTTAGATGATGTGTTGATCGCCTCTTCTTGCGAGGAAGAACATCGTTAACATCTTAAAATAGTTTTTCAGCGTTTAGATAAATATGGTCTACGGATTAATATTAGCAAATCAGTTTTGGGAGTACCTGTAATAGATTTTTTAGGCTATCAAATATCTGCGGAAGGCTCACAACCTCAACATCAAAAGATCAAAGCTATCATAGAATATCCATTGCCAGAAACTATGCACGAATTACGTTCCTTCTTAGGAATGATCAATTTTTATCGTAATTATATAAATAATGCCGCAAAAACTGAAGCCCCTCTACATGAATTTTTGAAAGGATCTACAAAAAAAGATCGACGCAAAATACCATGGACCGATGGAACTAGACAAAGTTTTGAAAAATGCAAACAAGATGTTGGTCAAATAGCGCTACTGGCATATCCCAACTCGGATTACCCTCTGGCACTTCTCACAGATGCCTTTGATTGGGCTATTGGATCAGTTATTCAACAAAAAGAACCAAATGGATGGAAACCAATTGCATTTTTTTCTAAAAAACTTAATGATGCTCAGAAAAATTACAGCGTTTATGACCGCGAACTTTTGGGTATATATTTATCCATTAAACATTTTAAGCATTTACTTGTAGGTCGAGATTTCGATATTTATACTGATCATAAGCCGTTAATATTTGCTTTTAAGCAAAACAATGATAAAGCCTCCCCCAGATAACTAAGACACCTACAATATATCTCACAATTCTCTACTAACCTATACCATATCAGTGGTCGGAAAAATGTGATAGCAGACAGACTGTCTAGAATTGAGGACATCGATTCACCTATTGTCGATTATGACTTGATAGCTGATGCACAAATTAATGATGATGAACTGCAACAATTGAAATTACATTCCAAATAATTACATTTTAAAGAACACCAATTGCCGTCAGGAAAGCTCTTGTATTGTGATACCTCTACTTCCAGTATCAGACCATTCATACCAAAAAATTTTCGAATGACAATATTTAATACAATTCACAGTTTAGCTCATTCTGGAATTCAAACTACTGTAAAAGAAATAACTAAAAGATTCATTTGGCCAAATATGAAAAAAGATGTTAAACAGTGGACTCAAACTTGCATCAACTGTCAGAAAAATAAAATAACTAAGCATACAAAATCAGAATATTCACAATTTCAAGCACCAAATGAGAGATTTATTGTCGTTCATATAGATTTAATTGGACCTTATTAACCTTCTAATGGATACACATACTGCTTGACGTGTATTGATCGGTTTACCTCTTGGATGGAAGTGGTACCGTTATCAAATATCACTGCAGAAAGTATAGCAAAAGCTTTTTATGAGCATTGGATTACCCGATTTGGTGTACCTACATGTGTTATTACTGACAGAGGCACTCAATTTATTTCAGAACTATTTCGAAGTTTAGCTGCGCTATGTGGTGTTAATGTAAACCATACGTCTTCTTACCATCCTCAGAGTAATGGAAAAGTTGAACGTCTTCACCGTACCTTGAAAACAGCTATTAGATGTCATAACAACGTTCGTTGGACGGACACATTACCAACGGTTCTTATGGGTTTGCGAGCTGCTCTACATGAGAACTGTAAGTATACAATCGCTGAAATGGTTTATGGCAAAACTATTAAATTACCAGGTGAATTCTTTGAAGAATCCAGATTGCCAATATCTGATGATAATTTCGTAAGCAATCTTCGAAAACAGATGGCTGACTTAAAACCATACCAATCCAAAAGCAAATGTAAACAAAAGATCTTCATTCCAAAAGATTTGTACACATGCTCACATGTGTTTCTGCGAATTGACAGAGTTAAAAACCTTTAGAACCCCCATATGAAGGACCCTATTTGGTATTGCAAAGATCCCCGAAAAACTTTCTTCTATCAATTAAAAATAAACAAGTTAATATTTCCGTGGATAGATTAAAACCGGCATATGTGTTACAACCTAATGAACTTCTGAATCCAACGTCATCAAATGATCATACACCTGTGCCGAGTGAGCAAACATTTATACCAAGTCAGCAAGTGGCACAACCAAACACAACAATACGTTGTGGAAGACAAGTAAAACTTCCTGTTCGTTTCAATGACATTATTGACTTTTCTTCAAAATTATAATTCGTCCATGTCCATTTAAAAAATTAACTTGATTTATTGTTTGTAAATGTTTATATGTAATTGTATTTGTAATTATTTTGTGCAATTTAAATTTGTATCAATGTGTATTTGTTCGCTATTATTTGTATAGATATATTAATTCTTCTACCATTTTTAAAGTAACGTAACTTTGTTACTGGTAGGGGAGTGATGTGGCGACACCTATTGAAGGAAAATGGAGTACAAATTCAATGAGTTCTACTTTTACTGTTAAGAAGGGAATTTTCCCGCTAGAATAAAAACAGAACGTAGTTGGCGTTAGAAATAGAATAAAGATGTTGTAAATATAAAAATGGATTATCGTTTTATTTTGCCGTCTGGATTTTAATAACACTACGCAACCTTTACAAAGCCGCCACAAGCCTTTTGATCGTTTTAATTTATTTGACTCTACTCCGATTTTTTTTCTCACCATCTCTTTTTGAGTTCTTTGGCCATTGCAGATTATTTTACTTTTTTTATGATGTTTGATTTTTATTTTTCTGCTTTTTGCTCCATTGTTCTGCGCTCTTTGCTGATCATAAATTTCGTGTTACGTTTTCATCACCGATGTTTTACATTTTTCTTTCTTTCTTTTTTTTTCTCTCAATTCATACGATTACAATTATCTATTCCTCATGACTTTTCTTTCTTACTGCCATCACATACCATTGAGTAGATGAACGCTTCGCGTTCAGGCACTCAACCTCTTTATTCAAATGGATAAAGCTTCAGATCAAATGAGCCATAATATTTTATGGCGATTGAACGATTATTAGAAAGGTGGAAGTATAACTTCTTCTTCATTGCCGCAACAGCCCATGGCGGACCAAGGCCGTCTCCTTGCTGTCAGATTTTGAAACATGAGATGTTTTCTTTTTACAGGGTAGGGTTGTCAGCCTTACAATCATATTAGACCGGAACCTACGGTTTAAAGTGTATTTCGGAACATCCATGGTACAGCCATAGCCAACTCGAAACCAGTGGCACCGAGCACCAGTCACTCGGCCATCAGGCCCCATGAAGTACAACTAGTACTTGAAATAAAAAATGAATAAAAAATAATGCTCCCCAGAAAGAAAAAATGAGGTATTCCATATCTTACAGAGTTACGAGATTTTTTATAAAAATTAAAATATCATTGCTGTCCCATAATATACCTCTTCTGACATATCAAATATCCAAAAGTAAGAAAAAAAACTTTATATCTGAAAGCATTTTATAGTTTGTTTCTTGCTTTGTAGAAGCAAGGAGCAATTTTACACATTGAAACACAATGTGTTCAGCAGTCTCCGGAGTTTTGCAGATAGGGCATAATGGAGAAGAAGTCAGGCCAAACCTATGGAGTTTAGAATTAGAAGGGTATGTCTTTGTGCGAAACCTGGATAGAAGAATGTCTCCTTTTCAATGAGTAGGAAGAAGTCTATGAGAAGATTTAATACCATCCAAATTAACTGATTTAGCATGAGCATATTTGCCACCTATACACTGTTTCTTTGCTTTTATATATGCTTTCATTTTTACTGAAATATAAGGTCTTCCGGAGACATACAATGAAATTTTATTGTATCTGCTACGGATTTTGCGAGAGAATTTACCAGTTCATTCCCTGTAATACCAATGAGCTTTGGGGACCTGATGAATAGATAAAATGCTATTGCAAATATCTAGAAGGTTATTGCCAAGGATGATACGATTGGAATAGATATTGCAATTCTATAAAGCCTGTAGAACTGATAGACTGTGTAACAATATTTTTTTTCTCCATCTGACATAATTAACTTAATCAAGAATCTTAACATTCGGAAATCTTTTGGACCTGACAATATTCCAAATAAAGCCTTAATGTGTCACCCCCTTAATGCCATTACTCATCTTGCAAAAATCTACAATAGCTGTACTAAATATCACTACTTCCCTCCTATCTGGAAAAAAGCAAATATCATCATGTTCCCTAAACCTGGCCAAGATAGGAAATTTCCTCAAAATTATCGGCCCATCAGTCTCCTTAGCTGTGTAGGAAAACTTTACGAAAAACTCTTAGTGAAACATATTACTGTTTTTTGCGATAAAAATTCCATAATTCCAGCAGAACAATTTGGATTCCGTCAACATCACTCAACTTGTCATCAACTTCTACGTGTCACCAATATCATCACTGGAACACATAACTATAATTTTTTTTCAGGAGGTGTCTTTCTAGATGTCAAAAAAGCTTTCGATCGACTGTGGCACGATGGACTGATCTACAAAATGATCAAACTTCAATTTCCAACTTGGATCACACTTATCATTACAAATTATCTTAAAAATAGAACCTTTCAAGTTCGACTTCATAGTGAATTCTCCATAATCGGTCGTATTAGAGCTGGTACACTTCAAGGAAGCGTGTTTAGTCCTATTCTCTGCAATATTTTTATCTACGACTTTCCTCAATGCACTAACATTTCCACTTGTCTATTTGTTGACGATTCTGCTGCTGTTGCCCAAGGTGCTTCTATTCTTTATGTCATCAATACTCTTCAAAATTTTCTGAATATCCTAGAGGACTGGCTAACTAAATGGCGCATCGCAATTAATGTCTCTAAATCTCAAGCCATCATTTTCCGAAAAGGACACGCCAGACAACCATATATTAATCTCTCCCTTTTTGATCAACAAATTGAATGGATAACTAATATTAAATATCTCGGCTTAATTATAGACAATAAACTTACTTTTCGAGTTCATATTCAAAAAATCAAAGAAAAATATTGGAAAAAATTTTATCTCACTCCAACACTCATTAATAAATTTTCTAAATTAACTTTGTCAAACAAACTTCTTCTCTACAAACACGTTCTTAGGCCTATCCATACCTATGCTGCCCCAATCTGTGGTCTAGCTGCACAATCTAACCAGAAATCTGTACAAATTATTCAAAACAAACTTCTTTGTATCATCATTGGTGCACCCTGGTTTGTCCGCAACTCTACAATTCATCAAGATTTAAAAATTGATTCTATTGACAACTATATTACTAAACTTTCTAGAAATTTCTTCAATACCATTGCTACTCACGAAAACCCTCTCATTAAGACACAAACTATATTTACGCAATTGAATGGAAAATACAAGTATCCTTGCTCTATTTCTAAATGGAATCGAAGCCTCAAACTACCATAATTTCCTGCTCACTTATCGCGTTTTAGATATTTTACTTCAACGCATATTTACTGATCATAAATTTCTTGTTACGTTTTCATCCCCGATGATTTACATTTTCCTTACTTTCTTCTTTCTTTTTTCTCTCAAATCATGCGATTACTATTATCTATTTATCATGACTTTTCTTTCCTACTGCCTTCACATACCATTGAGTAGATGAACACTTCGCATTCATGCACTCGACATCTTTATTCAACAATGGTGATCTATTTCTTTCGTTTTCAAATTTACTCTTCTTATTGATATTCTTTTATCTCTCTTATCTCGTCAGTATTAGCTTATGCAAGCCCAGTTTGGGGTTCTGTCGCACATACAAATTTTGAAATTAGTCAAAGGCTTGAGATCAAATCTCTCAGAATGTTAACAAATTCACCCTGGTACTTTAGTAATGACGATATTAGACGAGATCTCTCTATTCCAAGTTTAAGACAATTTGTTAACAAAATTTCTACTAAATTCTATAATGATATGCGAAACATTAATAACCCTGTATTAAATATCCTACAAAATTACGATTATGATATTTTTTCCCTCAAACATAGCAAAGGACCTCGCACTGTTCTAAATATTTTAAATTAATTCCTTACAACTGCCTAGATGAAAAAAGTTCGCTTTTCTCCTAATTTGACCTTTGTTCATTCGGGGTTATTACATGCATCAGATTCCATCAACATCTACATTTTTGAAATTTTTGATATTTTTCATTTTATAATTTTATTAAATAAATAATTCTTTTTTAAAAAAAAGGGCATTTAATAATCTATTTTTATTATCTATTTTTCTTATTAACTCAAAGGGCATGAGACCACCGCTATGTTTCAACATTTTACAAAGAAGGAGCTAGTGGCCGCTACGCGGCCAAGGATCTCCGTAATAATCTACAATAAGATAATTGATATTCTTTTGGTTGCTAGAAAGTACAAGCAACGTTTCTTGCATTTTAAAAAGAATTTTTAAATCGTCATAGGTAACGATTTCTAGGTTTTCGAGTAATTTCTTTATAAAGGTTTCATTTTCACTCCTGCCAAATTGTTTTTTAAAAAAAGCAGTTGGAAATTGAGATAAAGTAGCGTCAGCGAGCAGACATTTCAAAACTAGACGTTAGAGAGCAAAAGTACTCCCAGAGGAGCCGCCAATCAAATTGCAGTATTTCGGTGACATCATGGAAGGAAAATAAGTGTACTATATTTGGCGATATTCGCGTTTTGAGCTAAATATGATATTGCATTTACTGTTCGTCGTTCAGTTGCATTTTGTATCTAGCTACTGTTCGTGAGTTTTACAATGAGTTCGAATAAACAACAAATAGTTGAGGACTACCAGATCAATGTAAGTAATAAATTCATAATCATAATAATTGTCGTTATTAATATAAATAATTAATAATTATAATTATTTTTGTTATATTTAAAAATGTTTATATTTAAATATTTTTTATGATAATGCTTGAGCAGAATATTTATTGTTGATTGTTCAATACTTTTTATTTTTTTAATTTATATATTTAGTTACAGAAATGTTTGATTACAGAATTTTATTCAGGAATTTATTTGAAATCATAGTAATATTTTGAAAAGCACAGTATTTTTGATGTCACATTTTTTTTTTATCACGGGAATATTTCTTGCGATACTGATAATCTCTAGAATTACGAGATGTTATTTTTAGAAATTTTTAATTCCTAACAGTAATAAATATTTCTATATTTGTGATAAAATTATTTCTAAAAGGTAATATAATTTGTTAAAATTTTTATTACTCTTAGGAGAATGTAGTTGCCGGAGTACCTAATGAGAAAATTAGAGTAAGTAATGAGAAGTCTGAAAATCATAAATGCGACGTATGTGAACGTTTATTTTCGAAAGCATACAACCTAAATAGACATAAAAAGAACGTGAAAAAAATTGATTCTTCATCGTCAGAAATAAAAGATAAACTGTTTAAATGTAGAAAATGTACAGCCAGCTTTTCGACTGTAAGAAATCGTCACAGACATGAAATAAAACAACATAAGTTCGTTCCGGAAAAAAGACAAAATTTTAAATGTTCTGAATGTAACAAAATTTTAAGCGAATGTAATAAAATCGATCATTTTTGTCAAGAACATCCTGACATTGTAATAGTTACAAATACTCATTCATTTACATCAGTAGAAGAGTTCAACGTGTGGAAATTAAATGAAGAAAAGCAAACTTCTGCATGCTACAACCTAAAAAATTCATATGGAATCAAAAATAAAACAGTCAAGCATTTTGCATGTCATAGAAGTGGCATATTTAATTCCAAAAATTCCGGAAAGCGACATTTAAAACTAGGTGGTTCCAATAAAATAGGCTTCTATTGTCCAACAAGCATGCACGCAACTTTTTTTGATAATGGAACAATAGACGTATCATTTGTATCTACTCATATTGGACATTCTTGCGAGGTGGGTCGATTGAGACTCACAAAGTCTGAGAAGACAGAAATTGCTGGGCAATTGCATGCTGGTATTCCAATACCAGATGTATTAAGCAAAATTGCAAATACTGTTTCTCCAACGAAGCGTCTTGCTGCCACTAAAGCACAAGACGTGAGAAATATTGCAAAATCATATGGAGTCAACATGACAGTCGTTTGAAATGAAAATGATGCTTTATCTGTGGATAGTTGGGTAAAAGAAATGGAAATGAAAGATTATAATCCAATTTTGTTATATAAGTTACCAGGAGAAGTGTCTGAAAATTTTCCTCACCTAGATATTGATGATTTCATATTAGGGTTTATGAATGAAGCGCAAGAAGAAATCTTAAAGCTATACGGGAATGAAATTGTATCAATTGATTCAACGCATGGGACAAATAAGTATAATAAACAATTGACTAGTTTAGTTGTCAAAGATGACAATTGGGAAGGTTTTCCGGTAGCCTTTTTATGGAGTAATCGTCAATGTGAAGCAATTTTCAGATACTTTTTTGATGCGATTAAACTAAAAATAAGAGATATAGCCACTAAAACGTTCATTTCTGATGACTATCCAGACAATTATAACGCCTGGTGTAGCATTTTCCCTCCAGCACAATTTAATATTATTTGTGACTGGCACGTAAAACGTGCTTGGAGAAAAAATGCATTGAAAGTACGAAACCCTCAAAAAAGAGTCAGCATTTTAGCATCACTTGATACTTTATCAAGTGAAGTTGATGCATTTACCTTTAATGAGTTGTTAACGATACGGGTGTCGCAATGGTTAGAGGATCCAGAAACTTCGACTTTTGCACAATATTTTTTTGACACATTACCAAAATCGGCCCCATCAATGGGCTGCATGCTTTAGACAAAACTCAAACATTAATACTAATATGACTATAGAAAGATGGCACAAAGATTTGAAATACAATAGTGATTTGAAAGGAAAATGTGGTGGTCGTTTGGACAAGGCCATACACAGCTTAATGAAATCTTTGCAAGTGAAAATTATCAACAGAATATCTTCATTACAACGAGGGAAATTAACAAAAAAGATTTCTCTTATCAGAAATACACATAAAATAGCCCAAAATAATTTAGATAATATTAACATTTATAAAACAAATGAGAATGAGTGGCTTGTTCCCTCCTTTACATCTCTAGGTAATGTGTATACAGTAAAAAAAATGGATACTAATTCTGGACATTCCTGTAATTTATTGTGTGACACCTGTCAAATTTGCTTGCATCAATTTCGATGTAGTTGTGCAGATTCATGCATAAAATATAATATGTGTAAACATATTCATATTGTATGCATGAAAAATAGTTTCTGCAATAAAAAAGAAATAAATCAAATTGAAGATAGTAATTTAACCATAAATATAAGGGAAAACGAAGTTGAAGAACAAGAAAAGTTTATTTTATTTAAAGAAATTAGAAAAGAACAGTATAGTGAAAAAAATTTAGAAAATCTGAAAGAAAAGGCAATTACTTCACTTTTAGAGGCAATCCCAAAAATTAAATCGCTTACATCTGAAGTGCAATGCAAGGAATTCATGAAAGATTTGCAAACATCTTTAAATAAATGTACATCGTTGGTTATTCATAAGCATGAGTTACCTCCTGTTGCTACTAAAAATGCACCTACAAAAAATGTAGGAAAACAGAGGCAATTTCCTGCAAAGAAGAAGAGGAAACTGGAAAATGTAGCAGATTATCATAATCCAGATAATTCTGATCTGCAAATTATATTGGATACAAAAAATGCTGCTTCTAAAAATAATTCAGAAGTTGTCATTTAATAGCATTTAATAAAAAAAACTAATTAAAGTTATTTTATAGATGCTAAACTCGTCAAGTAAGGAAAATATGCCTATTGGGGAATCCGCCTTACTTGATTTGATTTAAAGGGATAACACGCCTGGCACTTTACCTCTTAGGTGATGTGGAAAAAAGTGCAAATTTCAACATTTTTATTATTTCAACTATGCATGAATATGTATTATGCATTTATCAGTTTCTGTATGCATTTGATTATTATATATTACTTATTCTTATTTTTCCAATTTTAAATAAAATTGACTCTTGCCTTTTATTATGTTAATTACTTTGTCGGAAATTTCATGATGAAAAAAGGCATATTTATTAAAATGTAAAACTATTTTCTGTCATTAAAATAATATTTTTTTTTTCTCATATATTTTTATACTCATTCGTTTAAAAATTGCATTAAAAACTGTTAAATCCTTTTTCCTTCCTTCTCTAACGTGTATGAAAAATGAATCTTTTTATAATTATGAGTTTTAACTTGTATTTTGTAATTTTTATTGATTGTGTTATAATAATTGAATTTATTCGCATAAAATGTCAATGTTTTAATATTTTAATTTTTTTTTTCAAGAAAATATTTCTTATATAATGAATTGTAGAATAGTTGAAGTATCAAAATAAGTATTCATTATGGCAAAGGATAATGTTTGTATGTCCTTGTTCATTTTGTTTACTTTTTCTGATTAAATCACCTCAACATTTATAGCCCATGGAATAAGTATTTAGATAATGAAAATGATTGTTTAAAATGTTGTTAATTTTAATTAATTATCCTGAGTGCCCTCTGGAACAATTATATACAATAATATCTAAATATGTATCTGTTCCCTATTATATATTATTATACAGTTTTTAAATTATCTAATTAAGGTATCTATTTAATGTATATCATATTACATAATAAGGTACGATTTACGGTTAAGTTCACAATTCTCTTAACTCTCACAGGTGCTTGGTACAAAGAACGAAGTAAAAGATAATTTGTAAGAAGTATTTGTAAAGGAGAGAGAAAAGGTACAATGGAAGCTCGACATTTTTAATTCAAAATATATAAGAATTTAAAAAAAATATAAGAAGTTAATTAATTTTATTAAGTTAGTTTTATGATAAAAGCTAAAACAATATTAAAAATATATAATAAGGTACTGAAAAATATTTCCTGTTAATATTTTTTTAAAAAAATACTCAAAATTGTTCCCTTTTTTTAATAAAGCCCTATTATCAAATACATTAAAATGCAAGCATATTACTATATATAATTATTGAGACTTGAAAATACTCTGTAAAGCGTTAGAGAAATTTTGGAAGTGCGACTATAAGACAAATTTATTAGCATAGAAAATCTGAACAAATATATTTTATTGAAACTTTTTGTGCCCTCTTATAGATGAGAGTATTTTGATATAAAGAACTTAACATATCAATACAAGGATCAAAGGAGAAATAACAAGATATGAACTAGAAACATGATGAATTTTGCATAGCAAGAGCGTCTTCGCTACACGTAATTTATCATGTGCATCGTAGAAACACCGTCAAACAAAAACGATAACGAACAAAAATGATAACGTGCTTAAAATTGAAACGTTATATGATAAGTGTTTTATATTTAGGGCCCTCAAAACCCTGAAATGATAGAAAGAAATTGTGCATGAATGTTTATAACTTGCAGCTACGAAATTGAAAAACTCAAATATTAAAAGGCATTGCATTTGTATATCAAAGAAGAACACAGATTATTTATACACATTAATAGGAGCGAAACAAGTTGTTGCAGGAAATCAATGAATTAAAAAAAATACTTTTTAAAAATAAAATAATTGTAACTTCCTAAATATGTATAAATATCATGGGTTGCATCTTTAGATAAATTTATTGAAAGTCAACTTACAAATGGAAGAAAAAATGCCAAAACAAGTAACACATCCTTTACTGAATTTTAGTTTTATAATGCAAGTCACTCATCTTTATCATTGGATGTATATATGCATAATATGAAGTTTTTAATGTAAAAGTTTTATAGTGAAATTTTAAGTAGCAATACAAAACGTTGCATTAATGGCAAGTAAAGAAAATTCTTCTCTTTCAAATTTCCAATGCCATACACTATATTATATATCTAAATATATATACACACACACACACATATATATATACTATATATATATATTGTCTATTTTACTCTTGTTTTAGTTCAAATTCAGTAAAATATTGATTATATTTTTAAAGGATTACAATTTTTGATATTTAATAAAAAGAATTTCCTTAATTTATTATTAACTATTTTATTATTATTAACCGAATCCAGCGTCGGATTTAGATCAAAAGAGGCCCTAGGCTGTTTCACTTAGGAGGCCCTTTCACCTCCCATTTTTAAGTGTGCAAATTACATAAGAGATAATAAAATACATCATTACTGTGATATATGTCAACATTTTAAATGAAACATGTTGTGATTGGTACTAATCTTTATAAAAAATGTGGCACAAAAAAAAAGTCGAGAACACTTATTTGGACATTTATTCTCAGCACTCTGTATAGTACTTGTAACAATAACTAATCAAACATAACGCACAACATTTACAAAGAAACAAAATTCAAATAATAAAAATCTTTGCCCACGAAAATAAAATATGCAATACAAATTATCATGTTTTCTATCAAATTAAATAATATATATTGAATACATTGAAGATTAAAGCAAATTCAATTCAAATAAATTTATTTCATAATAATTCGCATTTAAAGTTTAAGATGAATTGTTATGAATTTTAAGTTTTAAACTAAACCAAAAATGGAACTTTATTCAAACAAAATCCAGATCACAAAAAAGAAAATATCAAATTGTATATCATATTAAATTTTATGTTAATAGTTATTTTATTTAAGAACTGATTCAATCCAAGTATACATTAATTCGAAATAGTAGATTAGAAGAATTTCTTTCTAAACTTTTTCTCACAGAATTCTTCTATAAGCTTATCAAAATCTATTTTTCTGAATGTTTCATTTTCGATGCGCTTTCTCCTTATTTCAGATTCAGTGTGTTAGTGTTTACCGTTTTTAGGATAGTGTAATTTTAATTCTTCTAGCAATTTGAATGTAGGCCCCTCTTGATCTTGAGGCCCTAGGCCAGGGATGGGCAAACCTTTTCTGTCGCAGGCCAAAAATCGAAAAAAAAAAAAAGGTTTGACGGGCCAAGATTAATTTTCTAAAATTTTGAAAACAATATACAAGTATTACAATTTAAATATGTTAATGACATGAATGAAATTGAGATTTCATTTTTTAAAGTTCCTTATATTGAGGTTCGAAGTGAGATGCACTGATTCTAAGGAACAAGGCTAAATGCTCGTCTGTCAGTCTACTTCTGAAATAATTCTTTCTAAGGTTCATATTGAAAACACTTGTTCACATATATAACTTATCACTTTACCGATTTAAAACTGTCTGTGCTTGTTATTTCCGCCAATTTATGTTTTGTAGAACAAAAATAGAGAAAGTGAAAAGATCATCAGTCCTTTGAAAAAAAGAAAGAAAAAAAAAATAATATTTAATCAAAGTAGAAAAAGAGACGGATATATAATATGTAAATATATATTTCTTTTAATTTACCTCGGACTTGCAAATTAAAAATTTTATATCCGCGGGCCGGATAGAACCTTTCGGGGGGCTGGAGTTGGCTCGTGGGCTGCAGTTTGCCCATCCCTGCCCTAGGCTGAAGCCTAGTTAGCCTATTGGGAAATCCGGCCCTGACAGAACCCATTCTTAATCGAATTACTTTTACATTTACTTTTGTTTTATAAACTAACTTATTATTCGTGGATGTACTACTCGTATATACGTAAGTGGAATAAAATTGTCGCTGATTTGCAGTGAAAAAAAAATTGCGTAAATGATACTGTGTAGAATTTATATATTATATGTTCACTTGATTTTTTTTTTTTTAATTTTGTGGAGCTATAATTTGAAATAATCCTTTGTTTCTTTGGAACACAACTTAACAAATTAAATGTCTTATAATGTTTACTATAGCTGGCAATGCCAGATCATATCTAAATAAGTATATACTAAGCAAAAATAAATATGCATATTATTGGAAAAAAAAGTACGAAACCATTGTGAAATATGTATTAGAAAATCAATTATGTGCATATTATAAAAAATTAAATTATACTACTTATATCTGTGCAAAATAGCCAGAAACAGCTACAGTTTTAAGGATAATTTTAATAATTTTAAAATATAATTAGAAAACATTTCATCATTTTTTAATATAGCTAATTTTATATTAAATCAAAGACCGACACATTTCTGATTTAAAGAGAAAAAATATTTCAAAAGCTGTAATACAGCAAATGATTAATTATTTTATACATAAAATATACATATTAAACATTATGTGTGTGTGTTTTTACGTTTTATTTATTAATGTTTTATGAAGTCAAATTTTAATCAGTTTCATTTCAAAATTACATAAAACTAAATTTTTTTTTCAAAAAAAAGAAAATAATAATAACAATATATGTTTCCATACTGAGAACATCTAATTAAATTCATAAAAAAATCCATTAAAAACATAAATCAAATGAATTAAATTATTTCTTAGTTAACTTTCCGCTTTACAAATTTGATCATGCGATATCAGCGTTATCTCGTTTGTACAAAAACAGATATATTTATATTTTTTTAATTTGGAATCGGGTACCTAATTGCCCTTTATTTTAACATCTCGTAAACATTTCATTATAATTTGAAAAAAATATATATCTGAAGGGGTGGCGGTGCTAGAATGGCATCGGGATAAATATTTATTATGCTATAATTAATTTTTATGCGTAACGGTATTTAAAATTTAATATTTTTAATTTTGGAAAAATTTTTTCTTTCGATTGCCTTAAAAATTAAAAAAACATTATTAATTCGAACCAAAGCTATCGTTCATTAAACGAAATTTTCATATATTATTAGGAAAGTCAGTTCTTGAACCCCTATATCTCCAAAACTTTTAATCAGATCTCTATAAAAAAATTAACAAATACTAATTTCTAATACTGTATCGATTGCGTGAAAAATCTTGGTTTCTGTTATGAAATTTCGATTTAAAAAGCGAGTTAGAGGCTAATTAACCATGTTAATCAACTGCGTTGCACTATAAGTTAGTTTCCCTCGTGCTGTTTCTAGCAATATCATTCATTTGAAGATGTAATGATATTTGCAAAAATTATTAAAAGTGTCTCCTTTTTTGGAGGAAGGGGGGGGGACTGTACCAGTAAATACCTCATCTTACACTTATACACACCGAGTTAATATTATATATATATATATATATATAGATATATGTATATGTGTGTGTGTGTGTGTGTGTGTGTGTGTCTATGTATGGGTAATAACACTAGTTTTGCTTAGGACCGGATCATCGCGACAAATAAGAGAAGGGTCCAGTTTTTAGAAGGCCTTGGTCAAACGGTCTATTTTGAAAAGATTCGTAAATAAAATAATTTACTTTTCTGTTGAACAAATATTTATCTAATAAATAAATTAAACAAAAATATATTGTTTTGAAAATATGATAACATCACAAAAAAAAAAAAAAAAA
>BPLQ01005964.1:0-136386 GCA_021605075.1 Caerostris darwini | reverse complement strand
AGTGGTGAGGAATCTGCTTTAAAACCAAGCTGGCCCATATCTAATTTGACTACTATTACTACTACACCACATCACTGTGCTTACAGCTGAATTGCCTCTTTACAATTTGAGAATGATATGGATGAGAAGTCTGATTGGGCTTTGTGACGTTCTATGAGACCGGGACATACAGCTTAAAGAGGGTTTTTTTGAACCACTACAAACATCCATGATATCGACGGGACTCCGAACCCAAACCTGTGGTAATGAACGCCTGATTAGCCGAACACTCGGCCGTGAGGTCACCGTCCAATATGACTGTAGAACGTTGGTCACACCCTACCTCGTAGAAAGGAAACATCTCGTGCTACGAAATCTGCAAAATCTTGAATTAAAGATGTACTTCAGTTGATGAGTAGACTCAGAAGCAATCAGTAGGGTGATAAGTTTAATAACTTTAGTTGCCTCATGTATAGAAATTTTAACTATTTACGTTATAGTTATATTAATAATCAAAACTGAAAACATCAAAATATGTGTGATCCACAATTTATATTTTTGTGGAATCAGAAACGACTTAAAGAATTGTATATCCACTCTGAAACAAAAAAATTAATGAGAAAATGCAAAAGTTCTACATATAGTTATTCATTGATTATAACTTCATCACCATTGAAAGCTATTAAAATAAAAAGAAAAAAACTAATTTTAGATTGACAACTTAAATCCCCATTGCAATATTTTAATCTCGCATTATTATAGAATGGACTCATTATTGAAACAGCAATTCATCGTGGAACGACATTAATCATCTAATTATCTGTACAAACAAATTCGGTATTAACTAAATCATCGACAGCAACTATGATTCTTATTTTGCTCAGAAAATAATTAACAACATTTGAAGCGACGATTAAGACCAGAATTGCCATACTTCAGGCGTCCATTACTAGCATATGACCTGATCCTATCTCCACAACTGCCGCGTGTCTCTTTCACAGAGGACAGTAATTCCTGCGCAGGGCCCACTTAAGAACCAGAAAATAACGACTTCGGAAGACGAGAGATAATAAGAAGCACTGCAATGGCAGTAGAAAGTCATTAAATGCATCTTCTCTTTTTTTCTCATCCCTTCCCTCGGTGGTTCTGTCTGGTTATTCGCCAGTAATTACATTTCACATTAAGCAGATGCCAAAACTGCCTCTTTATTTTAAGGGGACACGCTTGGCCTGTTCTCGTCCACGGTGTACAAGATATTTAATCCTTCGTTGTTTATAAAACATCTTCTTAACTTCTACACAGCAATTAAGAGGTTTGGAATGTGAGTTTTATTCGTATGGGGTCTTAATGATTTGGATCCAGTTTTTATAATGTTATCATATAGTTGGCTGCTTCTAACTCTATTCTCCAATTAATGTACATCTTTAGTTTCTTGGTAAGGATTTGAGTCATTTAGTAGCATAAATTTGAAATAATCTCACAACAATTTTGATAATTCTATTCATAATTAGTTTGAATCCGTTATCGTCACAACAATTTAGTATGTATCATTAATTACATGTCATTTCCATTATCAATGTATCATCAATTCTTATTGATGTATTAATGATAAACATTCATTTTGTCATAAATTTCTTCTTCAAATCCTGATACAATCGTAAAGAGAATGAAATAGTGACAAAGAAATTCGATAATGAAGAGTGATCGGATCTGATTGATCATTTTATTGCTAATTTTTTTATGTATAACTTTTTATCCAAATCTCTGACAGTATTATTATATGATTAAAGCGTTCTTATGACATAACTTATCATATCTGATAAAGTCTGTAACAGATTAATTATTTCAAACATTACTTAGATATTTCATGGAATAACTAGTTGAAATAACTCTTAATACATCATTAAAATATAATTTCTTCCATGCTCTTCTTCCATCAGTAAGACCCCATTCGAATAAGACACGTTTCAAACCTCCTGAGTGCTGGTGTAGAGGTTAAGAAGAGGTTTTATAAACAACGAAGGATTAAATATCTTGTACACAGTGAACAAGGACAAGCCAAGCGTGCGTGCCCCCTTAAAATATAGAGGCAGTTTTGGCATCTGCTTAATGTGAAATGTAATTACTGGCGAACAACCAAACGGAACCACCGAGGAAAAAAAAGAGAAGAGACATTTAATGACTTCCTACTGCCATTGCGGCGTTTAATATTATCTCTCGTCTTCCGAAGTCGTTATTTTCGGGTTCCTAAGTGGGCCCTGCGCAGGAATTACTTCTTTCCGTGAAGGAGACACACGGCAGTTGTGGAGATAGGATCAGGTCATTTACCAGTAATGAGCGCCTGAAGTATGGCTATTCTGGTCTAAAATTGTCGTTTCAGATGTTGTTAATTATTTTCTGAGCAATATAAGAAACGTGAATGTTGGCGATGCTTCAATAATTATCAAAATTGCTTGTTCCAATAATTGGAGGATTAATGTGGTTCCATGCTGAATTTATGCTTCAATAATGAGCCCATTCTGTTAATAATGCAATTTTAAAATATTTCAATGCGTAAACCCACATTGCACAGCCATTTCAAAGTTATTTTTTTAAATTTTTATATTAATAGCTTTTTATAGTGCTGAATCTTCAATCATTGTAATCATTGTTCATATTTGAATAGTTATTTGTAGGGCTTTTGTATTTGATCATTTTACTTCTGACACAGTGTACATATAAATATGTAATTCTTCAAGACGTTTTTGATTCTACACATATGTAAACTGTGAATTACACATATTTTGATGATTTCTGTTTTAGCTATTAATATAACTATAATGGGAATAGTTAAAAAATTCTATTCATGAGGCACATAAAATTAATAAACTATTCACACTTCTCATTGCTTCTGAGTATACTCATCAATTGAACTACATCTTTATTTTCCTGGGGACGGTTTCAACAATTTAGCAGTATAAATTTGAAATAATCTCTCATTAATTTTGATATTTCTATACAAAATTAGTGCGAGCCTGTTATCATTACAATAACTTACATTTCATTTCATCATAAAAGTTCATCTTTCTTCATTTTATCATTATTTCATTAGTGTATTCAATGTGTCGTCAATTAGATTAATGATAAATGCAATTCAATGTATCATTAATTACACGTAATTAATTCCAAATATATCACAATTCTTATTCCTGTATTAATTGATAAACTTTCATTTTATCATAAAATTCTTCTGCAAATGCTTATACAATCATATAAAGGATGAAATAATGACAAAAAATTTCGATAAGGAAGAGGGATCGGATATGCGTGAACGTATTATTACGATACGAATTATATAACTTTTTATCCAAATTAGTGAGAGATTTGAATTATGATATGTCATAGTAAAGGCGTCTTAATGAAATAACTTATTAAAACTAATAAAGTACGTAACAGATTAATTATTTCAAGCTATAATTACATATTTTATAGAATAATAGTTTAAATAACTATGGATACATCGTTAAAATATCATTTCTTCTCTGTTCTTCTTCCAACAGTAAGACCTCATTCGAATAAGACACGTTTCAAACCTCCTGAGTGCTGTGTAGAGGTTAAGAAGAGGTTTTATAAACAACGAAGGATTAAATATCTTGTACACCATGGAATGAGGGCAAGCCGAGCGTGTCCCCTTAAAATAAAGAGGCAGTTTTGGCATCTGCTTAATGTGAAATGTAATTACTGGCGAATAACCAGGCAGAACCACCGAGGGAAGGGGTAGAGGAAAAAAGCAGAGACATTTAATGACTTCCTACCGCCATTGCGGTGCTTCTTATTATCTCTCGTCTGCCGAAGTCGTTATTTTCTGGTTCCTAAGTGGGCCCTGCGCAGGAATTACTGTCCTCTGCGAAAGAGACACACATCAGTTATGGAGATAGGAACAGGTCATTTACTGGTAACGGACGCCTAAAGAATGGCAATTCTGGTCTTAAGTCGTCGTTTCAGATGTTGTTAATTATTGTCTGAACAAATTAAGAATCGCGAATGCTGTCGATGCTTTAGTATATACCAAAATTGCTTGTGCAGATAATTGAAGGATTAATATCTTTCCACGATGAATTTCTGCTTCACTAATGAATCCATTCTGTAATAATGCAAGTTTAAAATAGCTGATTTAAGCTGTCATTTTAAAATTAGTTTATTTCTTTTTTTTTATATTAATTGCCTTATAAGGGACTGAAACATCAAACGCTGTTAAAAGTATTTGAATATATATACATATGGGGTTTTGTTATTTGTTATTTAATTTCTCATTCAGTGTGGATATAAATATGCAATTCTTGAAGTCACTTTCGATTCCATATTTTTGTGACCTAAGGATCTCACTCATGTTTTGATGCTTTCTATTTAATTAATATAACTATGTTGTCAATAGATAAAAAGTTCTATCATGAGAAACATAAAATTTTAAAACTCATCATCCTACTGATAATTCATTCTTCTTCTTCTTCATTGATGCAACATCCTCATGATATTCAAGGTCATCTGCCTACTGGCAGACTTCGAGTCAAGAGAGGATTGCTTTTGACTGGTAGGGTTGTCCGCCCTATGTCCATAGCATTACAGCTATATTAAACCGGAACCTACGGTTTTTAATTGGATTTCCAACCTCCACAAACATTTATAGCATTACTGGAAATCGAATCTGAAACCTGTGGCAACGATCGCTTGTCAAGATAGTTCCACCTACTGTACCTTTTTAATTTCAATTCTTATAGAATACTCAATTCTTATAGAATAATCTCTCATTAATTTTTTAATTTTGAATAGAATTATAAATTTAATGAGAGATTATTTCAAATTTATGTTATTGAATGACTGAAATTAGTGCTAAGAAACTAAAGATGTACTTCAATTAGTGAATAGACTCAGAAGCAGCCATTGATGAAATAAAATTTTAAAAACTTGATTTACAATTCGAATAAGACACGTTTAAAACCTCCTGAGTGCTATGTAGAGGTTAAGAAGAGGTTTTATAAACAACGAAGGATTAAATATTTTGTACACCATGGAATGAGGACAAGCCAAGCGTGCCCCCTTAATACGTATAGCAATGACATATTCATTACTGTTCATTATTGAAATTTTCTGTCACTATTTCATCCTATTTATAGTTATATCAGGATTTGAAAAGGAATTTTATGATAAAATGAATGCTTATCATTAACACATCAATAAGAATTGATGATACATTTATGAAGTAAATTACAGGTAATTAATTATAAATACTAAATTATTGTGACTATAACGGATGCGAACTAATTATGAATAGAATTATCAAAGCTATTGTGAGATAATTTCAAATTTATGCTATTAAATGACTCAAACTATTGCCCTGAAACTAAAGATGCACTTTAAATGGAGACTCAAAAGCAGCCAACGATGTAATAAAATTTTAAAAACTCGATTCCCATCAGCAAGACCCATTCCAATAAGACTTTATTATTCTGACATTCCAAACCTCTTGAGTGCTGTGTAGAGGTTAAGAAGAGGTTTTATAGACAATGAAGGATTAAATATCTTGTACACCATGAAATGAGGACAAGCCAAGCGTGTCCCCTTAAAATAAAGAGTCAGTTTTGGCATCTGCTTAATGTGAAATGTAATTACTGGCGAATAACCAGACGGAACCACCGAGGGAAGTGAGAGACAAAAAAATAGAAGAGGTATTTAATGACTTCCTACTGCCATTGCGGTGCTTCTTATTATCTCTCGTCTTCCGAAGTCGTTATTTTCTGGTTCCTAAGTGGGCCCTGCGCAGGAATTAGTGTCCTCCGTGAAAGAGACACACGGCAGTGGTGGAGATAGGGTCAGGTCATTTACCAGTAATGGACGCCTGAAATATGGCAATTCTGATCTTAAGTCGCCGTTTCAAACGATGTTAATTATTTTCTGAGCAAAATAAGAATCGTAAATAGAATTAGATTAGAATTAAAATGCTGTAGATTCTTTAGTCAATACCGAAATTGCTTGTTTGCATAATTGGAGGATTAATGTCCACGATGAATTTCTGCTTCAATAATTAGCCCATTCTGTTAATAATGCGATTAAAATATTACAATGTGGATTTATTCATTTTAATATTATTTTATCGCTTTATACTATATTAATAGCTTTCAATGATACTGAAGTTTCAATCAATGTTAATTTAAACAACTGGATAGTATGTAGAGCTTTTGTATTTTCCCATTTAATTTCTATTTCAGTGTGGATATATATATATAAAATTTTTCAAGTCGCGTTTACTTCTACAAAAATATAAACTGGGGATCACACCTATTTTAATGCTTTCTGTTTTAGATATTAATATAATTATAGTGTACATAGTTTAAAAAGTTCCATCTATGATTCACATAAAATTATTACAGTTATCACTCTACTAATTTCTTCTGAGTCTACCGATCAGTTAAAGTACATCTTTATTTTCTTGGTAATTGTTTCAATAATTTAGCAGTATAAATGTGAAATAATCTCATATTAATTTTGATAATTCTATTCAAAATTATTTCAAACCTCTTATCATCACAATAATTTCATTTCATTACGGAAGTTTATCATTAATAATTATATTATTATTTCTTCAGTTTATTCACTGTACCATCAATTACATTAATGATACATGAAATTCAGAGTATAATTAATTACATGTCATTTACTTCATCAATTCTTATTGATATATTAATTATAAGCATTCATTTTATCTTAAAATTCTTCTTCAAATCCTGATACAATCATAAAAAGAATGAAATGGTGACAGAAAATTTCAATAGTGTAGAATGATCGGATATACAAGAACATGTTATTGCGTATACGTATTATACAACCTTTTAACCAAATCAGTGATAGTTTAGAATTTTGATATGAAAGAATAACTAATTGAAATAACCATTGATACATCGTTAAAATATAATTTCTTCTCTGTCCTTCTTCCATCAGTAAGGCCCCATTCAAATAAGACACACATTCCAAACCTCTTGAGTGCTGTGAAGAGGTTAAGAAGAGGTTTTATAAACAACGGAAGATTAAATATCTTGTACACCGTGGACGAGCACAAGCCAAGCGTGCCCCCTTAAAATAAAGAGGCCGTTTTGGCCTCTGCTGAATGTGAAATGTAATTACTGGCGAATAACCAGACAGAACCACCGAGGGGAAAAAAAAAGAGACATTTAATGACTTCCTACTGCCATTGCGGTGCTTCTTATTATCTCTCGTCTTCCGAAGTCCTTATTTTCTGGTTTCTAAGTGGGCCCCGCGCAGGAATGACTGTTCTCCGTGAAGGAGACACACGGCAGTTGTGGAGATAGGATCAGGTCATTTGCCAGTAATAAACGCCTGAAGTATGGCAATTCTGGTCTTAAGTCGTCGTTTCAGACATTGTTAATTATTTTCTGAGCAAAATAACAAACTTGAATGCTGTCGAAGCTTTAGTCGATACCAAAATTGCTTGTGAAGATAATTGGAGGAATAATGTCTTTCCACGATGAATTTCTGCTGCAATAAGGATCCCATTAAGTTAATAATGAAAGTTTAAAATATTGCAATGAGGGGTTAAGCTGGCATTTTAAAACGGATAGTTCATCCTACTTGATCTCTATTTTTTAATTCAATTCCTATACAAAGTAAAATGTGTTTAATTCAATTCCTATACAAAGTAAATACATTGTTAATTGTGTAAATGTGTATATTTTTATAAACTTTGTCTGTCTAAATTTTCTATGATTTAACACATCACTCAATAAGTCTCCAGTCTGACACATATCTGTCAGGATTGCTGACATACCCTTATGATTTCTGGATAGTGGCATCATTCAAACGAAACATGCCATAATTTCATGAGATTCTGATAATTAGTGTACAAGTTATAGTGATTTTAGCGGCCGAAGTTTTGTAATTTACGAAACAATGGATAAAGAAAAAAATTTCGTGTGTTGATTAAACATTTTTTTTTCATGGGAAAAAATACTATTGAAGCCAAACAGCACCAGAGTAATCAACTATTATTGACTGGTAGACTGAATTTAAACATGGTCATACAAACCTCGACGATGATGAATATTCTGGTCGCCTAAAATTGGCAAGTGTTCCTGAAACATAAAAATGTCCATAAAATAGTTTTGAAAGATCTAAAAGTGAAGTTTCGTGAAAAGCTGACACCTTAGAGATATCAAAAGATAGTGTGTTTACAATTTTACAAGAAAATTTGAGCATACTTAAGTTGCTTCCGATGAGGGTACAGAGTTTGTTCACACCGTACTGATCTTTCTTCGGTATGTGATAATGGATGAAACATGGATCCACTACTACATATCTGAATCAAGAAGATTGTCAGCTGAGTGGACAGCAACCGGTGAAAATCGTCTAAAGCGAATAAAAACTCAAAAGGTAGCTAGCAAGGTTATGGCATCGGTATTTTGGGACGCGCATGGTATTTTATTCATTGATTATCTTGGGAAAGATGAAATTATCAATTGCGAATATTACATGGCATTATTGGATTGATGGATATTAGAAATCAAGAAAAACGACCTCACATGCAAAAGAAAAAAAGTGCTGTTTCGCCAAGACAAAGAGTAAATAAATTTGTTTTGAGAGCAAAGACAAATCATTCTACAAAAAAGACATGGAAAAGTTATAGGAGCGTTGGAATGAAGTATCACCTTTGAAGGAAAATGTTGATGAATAAAGATGAATTTCTAAAAACAATTCGTTGTTCTTAGCTAGACCGGAGACTTATTGCGTGATCAGTTCTTTCCTAACAAAACCTCAACTTTAGTTAAATATAAAAGTCTTCCTGTCATTTTTTAATTACAATAGTTGGAGTACTTTAATTAAGAAATTACGCCAAATTGTTGACAGATTTCAGAACTATTACAATTTTGCTATACTCGACAAATCAGGTGTAGTACGAAATTTAGTGATTTCCATTTTACATTAAGTGTTTTCATTTACAGACCTAAATATAAATAAATTAAAGTTTTCATTTGCTTATGTAGAAATTCTCATGAAGTAGAATTCCTTAGTAAGTCTTGAAATAGAACTAATGTATATCGAGAACAACAACATTTTTTATTTCAACATTTTTTATCAAAAGATGCTGAAAAACTTTGACTATTAAATATAAATCAGTTACGATTTTATACCATTGAAACTTTTGAATCCCTGTGAACAATTGGAGACAAATTCTTGAAACGACAGATATTTTTTGGAAAATAAAATAGTCTAACATAAAACTTATTGGAAAGTTCATTTTTATAAGGTTTTTCAAAAAGCTCTGACAGGACAAGCCATGATAAAAATATTTTATGAGTGTGACGACCATTAAGCGGCATCTGAGGACAAAGAAAAGAGCGCAGAATTGACTTCACTCTCATCAAACCAAATATTCTTTTCCAGTTCATCTTCTTTTGGCAATCTGAAAGTTCCTCTCCCTCCGAGTTCAACTTTTATCCCCGCTCATTACTGAAATCACTCAAGAGCTCTGTTTGATATCGAACTAATTTCTACTTCTGAGTGTCATCTCGAGTCCCTTTTTTTCCCCTTCCACAGGAAATAATCCCCAAAGAGATGGGATAGGGACAGAATGAAGAGGGAATTTTATTGAGGTTTCTATCTTTTCGCAATTTTTTTCCCTTTCGAGTAGCTTTTTTTCTATTTCTCAAAGCGTAAAAGATTGTATTACTGTTATTTGCTTTTAAACCAGCAGTTTTTTTATTGATCCGAAAATGTAAATAAAATATATAGTTTTGTGTATTATATTTATTGTTTTTACATAAGCCTTTAAAAAATCTAGAACTTTAATGATCAGCGAATTTTGAACGAGAGAGAAATGGGCCTGTCTAGCTCTCTGGCTCTCGGTGGCACAGGTTTTGGGTTCGAGTTCCGGCAGTGCCATGGATTTTTGCAAGGGTTCGGAGTCCACTTTAAGCCGTAAGTCCTTGTCTCATATGACTGTAGAGCGTCACAAAAGGCAAGCCAGACTTCTATCTACGGGGGTTCCATCACAACAAAAGTTGCCCCCTTTCCCTGGAACCGTGAGACCACACGGCTTGGTCTTGATGTCTACTAAGAAGGTTAAGAAACAACAAGACAAAAACTTAGAATTGTTGATGCAGTTTCTTATTTCACTTGGTCGACAGTAACATTTAGACGAAGTCCATGAGCACGTGTGTTCTCATGGAAGGAAGGGGAAACTTCTGTTCTGATAGATGGAAACTTTGACTTGATTTCGTGTCATTGAAGAAGGAGGGCAAGGTTTTCAGGGAGGACCTTTAGTGCGAACTATCCCTCATTTGCGTATCGCATGGGAGAAAAACTCGGAAAACTCCCATCAGATAGTCCGACTCACAATACAAGAGGCTGAACAACACAAAGGCCATCGAGTATTCTGGTTTTTTTTAACAGTGTCTCAAAGAACGACGTCAGCGGATTGCACCTCAGCACCTAATGCTCATCAGCTGCACGCGTTGGCAATGAGACAAATAAGATTTATTTTAAAAATTCATTGCGATTGATTTATATGTCTCCTTAAAGATTTAATAATTAATAACTTTTATAAATAACAAAATTCGTATGTTTTATTATTTAAAAATCATATTACATTTATTCTAAAATAATTCCAATGAATTATAGTTATTTGAATGTAGGACATTTGACTTAATCCTTTTCTTAAAATAAGATTTATTTTAAAAATTCGTTGCTATTTGACCTTATGCCATCTAAAAGATTTAAATGATTAGTACCTATTATAAACAACGACATTCGACGATTTTATTATTTAAATCTCATATTTCTTTTATTCTAAAGTAATACTAATAAATATTTTAATACAGAAAAATTGAATTAATTCTTTCTTAAAAAAGATACCATTTTTTATACGGCGAATATTTTCTAAGACTATTTTCTAAGTTTAAAGAAATGACATGTTTATTTTGAATTTCCTTTCACGTACTTGTTTTTTAAAGTGCTTCTTTTTTCAAATTGTATTGACACAAATAAAAATGATTCCTTCATTTTTGAACAGATTTCGAATGAAAATAAATGCTTTTATTCAATTTCCTAGACACACATGGTTAAAATAAAACATGAAGATACATTTTTATTTGCTTCTGAGGAGTTATGGATTCGTGTCACGTACGCTGTTGGAAACATGCTTCCTCTCTCGCGAAGAGAGAAGACATCATTAAAAAAGCCTTAGCACTTCCGTTACTTTTTCAATCCGCCAGTCAGTTGGAATTCAAACAGTGATTTGTCATCTATTGATTTTTTTCCTTTGCCAGTTACTTTTAAAAAAGTATTTCTTGTGTTTTTTTATGAAAGCACGGAAACTCTTTTCTTGTCAAAATTTTTTAAAAGAAAAAATGGGTATTAAAACGAAAGAACGACTAAATAGACTATTTATTTTTATTTCTTCATAATAAATTATTGACAAATTAAGTTCATTATAAAATCACGAACCTTTTGAAATAAATATTTTAATACTTATATCAATGCAGATGAATTTTATAGTTAATATTTCCTTCGTCTCTGAAAATGTAAACCTATTTTGAATGATTTTTAAGTTATTATAAATTTGTACTCATGCATCCATGGCACACTGGCAAGATAGGGCCATTAGGCCGTTGAAAATAATCGGATATTTTTTACAATAGAACGTAATAAGTTTAAAATACAATTAAAGTTTACAAAATCTTAGTGATTCAACATTCTCCACAACTTTTTCACTTGCTGGGCTATATGTATAATAAGTTAAAGTTTTCATTTTTTTATGTAGAAGATTTCTTGGCGCAGAATCCTTTAGTAAGTCTTGAAATAGAACTAATGTGCTTCAAGGAAATCTTTTATAATCTACAAACAACACTTTTCTGACCAAAAGATGTTTAAAAAATCTTTGACCATTAAATATAAATAAGTTATGATTTGCTACCATAGAAACTCTTGAATCACTGTGAACAAAGGGAAAAAAGTTTTTGAAACGACAGGTATTTTTTAGCTGTCTTGGAAAAAAAATAGTCCAACATGAAACTTAGTGGAAAGTTTATTTTTATAAGGCTTTTCAAAAAGCTTCGATAGGACGCACCACGATAAAAATATTTTATGAGTGGGACCATCATTAAGCGATATCTAAGGAGAAAGAAAAGAGTGCAGAATTGACTTTACCAACTTAACGTGGTCCAAACCAACATTCTTTTCCAGTTCATAAAGTTGGAGCAGAATCCCTTAGTAAGTCTTGAAATCGAACTAATGTATTTCGAGAGAATTTCTTAAAATCTTTTAAACTCCACGTTTCTGATCAAAAGATGCGAAAAACTTTGACCATTAAATATAAATGAGTTATGATTTGCTACCATTGAAACTCTTGAATCACTGTGAACAAATGGAAACACGTTTAAAAAAAGGAAGGATATTTTTTATCTGACTTGAAAAAAATAGTCTAACATAAAACTTATTCGAAAGTTTATTTTTATAAGGTTTTTCAAAAAGCTTTGATAGGACACGCCGTGATAAAAATATTTGATGAGTGGGACGATCAATAAGCGATATCTGAGGAGCAAAAAAGAGCGCAGAATTGACTTCACTCTTATCCAACCAAACATTCTTTTTCCAGTTCATCTTCTTTTGGAAATCTAAACGTTTCTCTTCCTTTGAGTTCGACTTTTATCCCCGCTCATTACTGAAAGCACTCGAGAGCGCTGTTTGATATCGAACTAATTTCTACTTCTGAGTGTCATCTCGAGTCCCTTTTTCCTCCTTCTACAGGAAATAATCCCCAAAGAGAAGGGAACAGAATGAGGAGGGAATTTTATTGAAGTTTCTATCTCTTCCCAATTTTTTTCCCTTTCGAGTAGCTTCTTTTCTACTTCTCTAAGCGTAGAAGATTGTGGTATTTCCTTTTAAACCAGTACTCTATTTATTCAACAAAAACTGTAAATAAAATATCTAGTGTAGTCTGTATTTACGTTTACTGCTTTTACAGAAGCCTTTGAAAACCGAGAACTGTTGTTGATGTTTTTTACAGCACTTCATCCATAGTAACATCTAACCCAAGTCCATGAACTCATGTTTCTTCATAGAAAGAGGAAAATGGAGCATATTCTACTATGGTAGATACTCTTAGGTAGAAGTCTGACTTGGCTCCCTGTCGCTGAAAAAGGAGGGCAATGCCTTCCGGGAAGACTACTCCGCATATGCGTATTGTATGAGTTTGGTTTGTCGCTCTACGGCCATTTTGTGAGCACTTTTTTACTAATTATTCTGAAACCTGCAGTTTAATGTAAATTCCAAACCACTAACAAGAATCCATGCCACCTCCAGTATTCGAACCTGAAGGCTAGACCCTACCAAAGGCTAGACCATTATCCAATTGACAATCAGGCCGCTGAGAATAACAGGAATTTTGTTACAATGGAGCGTAATAAGTTAAAAATTCAATTAAAGTTTTGGAAGTCTTAGCGATTTACCATTTTCCATAACTTTTTTTTATTTACTGAGCTAAATATAAATAAATTAAAGTTTTCGGTTTTTATGTAGCAGCTTTCTTGGAGTAGAATCCTTTGGTAAGTCTAGAAATAGAACCAATGTGCTACATGGAATCTTTTTATAATCTACAAACTCCACATTTCTGACCAAAAGATGGTAGGAAATTTTGACCTTTAAATATAAATGAGTTATGATTTGAAACCATTGAAACTCTTGAATCTCTGTGTACAAATGGAAACAAGTTTTGAAAACGACAGATATTTTTTATCTGACATGGAAAAAAAGTAGTCTAACATAAAACTTATTTTAGAGTTTATTTTTATAAGGCTTTAGAAAATGCTTTGATAGGACACGCCATGATAAAATTATTTTATGAGTGGGACGATCATTAAGCGATATCAGAGGAGAAAGAAAAGAGCACAGAATTGATTTCACTCTTATCCAACCCAACGTTCTTTTCCAGTTCATCTTCTTTTGCCAATCTGAATGTTTCTCCCCCTTCGAGTTCAACTTTCATCCCCGCTCATTACTGAAAGCACTCGAGAGCGCTGTTTGATATCGAACTAATTTCTACTTCTGAGTGTCAGCTCGAGTCCCCTATTTTCCCCTTCTACAGGAAATAATCCCCAAAGAGATGAGAGAGGAACAGAATGAGGAGGGAATTTTATTGAGGTTTCTATCTCTTCCCAACTTTTTTCCATGTTCCAGTAGCTGCTTTTCTATTTCTCAAAGCGTATAAGATTGCATTACTGTTTTAAAACCAATTTGCTTTTAAACCAATAGTTTATTTATTCATAAAAAAATATCAATAAAATATATCTGTGGTATATTTACCTTCACTATTTTTACATAAGACTTTTAAAAAATTTGAACTATGATTGTTGTTTTTTTTTTATCACACTTGGTCGACAGCGACATCTAGGCCAAATCCATGAACACATGTGCTCTCATGGAAGGAGGCGGTAATTTTTGTTGGGATGGAGAACGCGATGGTAGAAGTTTGACTTGAATTTGTGACGGGGAGTAGTTGTTGGCTTTTTTATGGCGTAGAATTGTCAGTCTAACTCTAGACAGTCATATTAGATCGGAACTACAAATATCATAACATCGGATTTCGAACCAGAAAACTAAGCCACCAAACGCCAAAACACTAGCCACTCGGCCATCAAGACACCGAAACAGATGAATATAAGAAAGAGTAATTTCTAGAGATAATGGTGAGTAGACTATGAGATGGAGCATCTGTAGGTAGAAATTTGATTTGACTCCGTGGCGCTAAGGAAAAATGATAGTGCTTTCCAAGAGGACTTTCAGGGTAATTTATCCCGCATTTGTGTATCATATGGGAGAAAAGCCGGAAAACTCCCACCAAGTCTGTTTAACGAGGCAAGATGCTAAACATCACAAACATCATCAATTGTCCTCGTTTTTTAAAACAGGGTCTACAACACAGCCGCCAGCTGATTGGACCTCAGCCTTAATGCTCAGCTTGGTTTGGTTTGTCACTGTGCGGTCATTCTGTAGACGCTTTGAGCTAATTAGAACCGGGACCAACAGTTTAACGTGGTAACCAAACCACTAACAGACATCCATGCCAAAGCCAGTATTCGAACCTGAAGCTTGTGGTACCAAAGGCCAAAGCGCTAGGCAATTAGCCCTCAGGCCGTTGCGAATTACAATAATATTGTAACAGTAGATTGTAATATACACGGAAGTGACAAAAGTCATGGGATACCTCTTAATATCGTGTCGGCCCTCCTTTCTTCCGGCGAAGTGCAGCAACTCGACGTGGCATGGATTCAGCAAGTAGTTGGAAGTCTTCTGTAGGAATATTGAGCCATGCTGTCTCATGCTGTCTTGTACGTCCCACATTGATTTCTGCGGTTATTTGACGCAGTGTTGCTTGTCTGTTAGAATTTACGATTCTTTGCAGACGTCGCCGGTCTCGGTCGTTAAGTGCAGGCGGTCGACCACTGCGCTGTCCATGATGGGATGTTATGCCTGAAATTTCATAATCTCGGCACACTCTTGACACAGTGGATCTGGGAATGTTAAAATCCCTAACGATTTCCGAAATGGCATGACCCATGCGTCTAGCTCCAACAAACATTCCGCGTTCAAAGTCTGTTGATTCCCGTCGTGCGGTCATCATCAAGTCAAAACCTCTTCACATGAATAACTTGAACAGAAATGAAAGCTCTGCGAAAGCACTGCGCATTTATACCTGTTCTACGCGATGCTACTGCCATCTGAAAATTTGCATATTGCTATCCCATGACTTTTGTCACTTCAGTGTATTTAAAAATACAATTAAAGATTTACCAATTTCCATAATTTTTTTCATTTACTGAACTACATATAATAAGTTAAAATCTTCATTTGTTATGTAGAAATTTTCTTGAAGTACAATCCTTTACTAAGTCTTGAAATAGAACTACTGAATTTCCTGGAATTTTTTATAATCTTGAAACTCCATGTGTTTGATCAAAAGGATGCTAAAAACTTTGACCATTAAATATAAATGAGTTATAATTTGCTACCATAGAAACTCTTGAATCACTGTGAACAAAGGGAAACAAGTGTTTGAAAACGACAGATATTTTTTATCTGACTTGGAAAAAAATAGTCTAACATAAAACTTATTGGAAAGTTTATTTTGATAAGGCTTCACAAAAAGGCTTTGATAGGACGCGCCGTGAAAAAAATATTTTATGAGAGGGACGATCATTAAGCGATATCTGAGGAGAAAGAAAAGAGCGCAGAATTGACTTCACTCTCATCCAACCAAACATTCTTTTCCAGTTCATCTTCTTTTGCCAATCTGAAAGTTCCTCTCTCTTCGAGTTCAACTTTCATCCCCGCTAATTACTGAAAGCACTTCGGAGCGCTGTTTGATATCGAACTAATTTCTACTTTTGAGTGTCATCTCGAGTCCCTTTTTTCCCCTTTCTACGGGAAATAATCCCGAAACAGATGGGAGAAGAACAGAGTGGGGAGGGAATTTTATTGAGGTTTCTATTTCTTCGCTTTTTTTGCCTTCGAGGAGCTTCTTTTCTATTTCTTTAAGATCAGAAGAGTTTTTTACTGTGATTTGCTTTGAAACCAACAGTTTATTTATTCATGAAAAAATGTAAATAATAAATATAGTGTTATGTTACTATTCTTACCTTTACTATTTTTACATAACCTTTCAAAAACCGGGAACTGTTGTTCTTGGTTTTTTTACCAAAATTGGTCGATATTAACGTCTAGAACAAGTTAATGAACCCTTGTTTTCGCTTGGAATGACAAGGGGGGGCAGCTTCTGTTGTGATGTGGAACTCTTAGGTAGAAATCTGACTTGAGAGTCCGTGTTGTTGAAGAAGCACAGCAATGTTTTCCGAGAGGACTTTTATTGGAATCTACCCCGCATTTGCATATCGTATGGGAGAAAACCCGTAAAACTCTCACGAGGTAGTCTGTCTGACGAGGTGAGATGCTGACATCCCAAACACCATCAATTGGCCTTGTTTTTCAAAACCATAGGTCAAAACCATAATCGCCATAGGTTTGAACCTTAGCCTTGAAACATGATTTGGTTTCGTTTGTTACTCAATGGTCATTTTGTGCACGCTTTGGGTTAATTAAACCGGAATCTACAGATTAACCTGGATTAAAAACCACTAACACACATCCATGCCACTGACAGTATTTGAACCTGTAGCCTGTGGCACCAAAGGACAGAGCGCTAGTCATTCAGCCATCAGTCCGCTGTCAATAATAGGAGTTTTGTTACAATAGAGCATAATAAGTTGAAAAATACAATTAAAGTTTTCAAAGTCTTAGTCATTTACCATTTTCCAAAACTTTTTTTATTTACTGGGCTATATATAATAAATGGGCCTGAATGGTCGAGTGGCTAACGCTCTGGCGCTCGGTGCCACAGGGTTCGGGTCTCGGCGGTGCCATGGATGTTTGTAGTGGTTCGGAATCCACTTTAAGCCGTAGATGCCGGTTTCCTATGACTGTAAGAGCATTGCAAAGCAAAAGTAAGTCTACCTACGGGTGGTCCTTCACAACAGAAGCTGCTTCCTTCTCCAACCATGAGTCCATACGGGTTCATGCGCTTGGTCTAGATTAGATATCTACCAAGTGGGATAAGTAACAACATATATAATTCACATTTACACATTTTTCATTTTTTTATGCAGAAATTTTCTTGGAATAAATCCTGCAGTAAGTCTTGAAATAGAACTAATATATTTCGTAGGAATATTTTATAATCTTCAATCTCCACGTTTCTGATCAAAAAATGCTAAAACACTTTGACCATTAAATATAAATGAGTTTTGATTTGCTGTCATTGAAACTCTTCAATCGCTGTGAACAAATGGAAACAAGTTTTGAAAATGACAGATATTTGTTTTATCAGACTTGGGAAAAAAAATCTAATTTCTACTTCTGAGTGTCATCTCGAGCCCCTTTTTCCCCCTTCCCCAAATAATCCCCAAAGAGACGGGGGAGAGACAGAATGAGGAAGGAATTTTATTGAGGTTTCTATGTCTCAGCAATTTTTTTCCCCTTTCGAGTTGCGTCTTTTCAACTTCGTAAAAGATTGTTTTATTCTGATTTGCTTTTAAACCAGTAGTTTATTTATTCAACAAAACCTGTAAATAAAATATATAGTGTAATCTGTATTTACCTTTACTGTTTTTTACATAAGCATTTGAAAACCGATAGTAGTTCTTGATGTTTCGTATTCCACTTGGTCCACAGTGACATCAAACCAAGTCCATGAACCCGTGTATTTTCATGGCAAGAGGGAAAAGGTGCTGCTTCTATTGTGACGGAACGCCCTTAGGTAGTAGTCTGACTTGGATCCGTGTCACTGAAGAAGGAAAACAGTGCCTTCCGAGAGGACTATCTCGCATACTCATATTGAATGGGTGTGATTTGTCGCTCTCCGATCATTTTGTGCACACTTCAGGTTAATTAGACTGGGATCTACAGTTTAAAGTGGAAAGTTTGTTGCAATACAGAGTAATAAGTTTTAAAGTTTTCGAAGTCTTAATGATTTACCATTTTTCTTAATTTTTTTCCTTTACTGGACTAAATATAATACGCTAAATGTTTTCATTCTTTTATGTAGAAATTTTTTGGAGCGGAATCCCTTTCCCTTAATAAGTCTTGAAATCGAACCAATGTATTTCGAGAGATTTTTTTATGATCTTCAAACTCCACGTTTCTGATGAAAAGATGCTGAAAACTTTTACCATTAAAATAAATGAGTTATGATTTCCTACCATAGAAACACTTGAATCACCTTGAAAAAATAGAAAAATTTTTTAAAAACTACAGATATTTTTTTAGCTGACTCTGAAAAAAAAATAGTCTAACATAAAACTTATTGGAAAGTTTATCTTTATAAGGCTTTTCAAAAAGCTTTGATAGGACACACCACGATAAAAATATTTTATGAGTGCAACGATCATTAAGGGATATCTGAGGAGAAAGAAAAGAGCGCAGAATTGACTTCACTCTTATCCTAACAAATATTCTTTTCCAGTTCATCTTCTTTTGCCAATCTGGAAGTTTCTCTCCCGTCGAGTTCGACTTTTATCCCCGCTCATTACTGAAAGCACTGCTTGATATCGAACTAATTTCTACTTCTGAGTGTCATCTCGAGTCCCCTTTTTTCCCTTCCACAGGAAATAATCCCCATTGAGAAGGGAGAGGGACACAATGTGGAGGGAGTTTTATTGAGGTTTCTATCTCTTCGCAATTTTTTATCCTTTCGAGTAGCTTCTTTTCTACTTCTCTGAGTGTAAATGATTGTATTATTGCTATTTGCTTTTAAACCAGTAGTTTATTTGTTTTAAAAAAACTGTAAATAAAATGTATAGTGTAGTTTGTATTACCTTTAATATTTGTTCATTAGTCTTTCAAAAACATAGAACTTTTATGAGATGGGAATTTTGAATGAGGGGGGAAATGGGGACTGAATGATTGAGTGTCTAGTGCTCTTTCACTCGGTTCCACATGATTCGTGTTCAAGTCCGGGAAGTGCATACATATTTGTATTGATAAAATACAAAAAAGCAGGCAGTGGATTGAACGTCAACTTTAATATTCAGCAGGCACGCACGTTGAAAATCGCGTCATGAAAATCGAGAATTTAATACTTTTTTAAAAAATATTTTTTAATTTCTTATATTTATATTAATTACGGTAAACGCACGATTTACCGTAATTAAGACAAATATAAGAAAAGAAATAAAAATAAAATATTAATAAATATAAATAAAGAAAATTCTTTGAATGTTTTGGGAAATATTTTCAAAATCTAAAATACTGTTTAAAATTTTTATCTCATGCATTTTTTTTTTGAAAAATCTTAACTGACATGTGTAATGTCAGTTACTCAAAAAGTCTTTAGGAAATAATTCACATTTATGGATAGAATGGCTTCTTCTTTATATTAGCAAATCCTGAATATATTTTAATTTACTATGTGGCATCCGTGAATATGTGGTAAAGTTCAGTTATAAATGTTTAGTATTTAAAAATAACAAAAATTCTTTAAACTTTTTGATTAAAAACTGTAGTAACTGAAAATAGGTTTTCACATAAGTCTACAAAGAAGCTCATATTCATCTTATTCTAAAAAAATTCTAATAAATTATAATTATATAAATGTAGAGAAATTGAACTAATTCTTCTCTTAAGACTTATTTTAAAAATTCGTTGTGACTTATTCATATACCTCTTAAAAGATTTAAATAAATGGCATTGGAGGATGTTATTATTTAAAAGCTCATATCCAGTTTATTGTAAAATAAATCCAATAAGTATTTTAATACAAAAAAATTGAATTTGTTCTTTTTTTTAAAATAAAGATACTATTTTCTATCCGGCGATCTTTTCTAATCAAAATTTGAAGCAATGTCACCATGTTTGTTTTGCATTTCCTTTCATGTACTTGTTTTTTTAAAGTGCTTCTTTTTTTCTCCAAAATTGTATTGGCAGAAATAAAAACGGGTTCTTCTTGTTTGAACAGATTTCGGATGGAAATAAATCCTTTTATTCAATTTCCTAGACATACATGGTTAAAATAAAACATGAAGATATATTTTTATTTGCTTTTTGAGGAGTTATGGATTCGTGTCACGTACGCTGTTGGAAATGTGCTTCCTCTCTGGCGAAGAGAGAAGACGTCATTTAAAGAGCCTTAGCACTTCCGTTACTTTTTCAATCTCCCAGTCAGTTGAAATTCAAACAGTGATTGGTCACCTATTGATTTTTTAATTCTTTGCTAGCTATTTTTTAAAAAAAGAATTTCTTGTGTTTTTTTATAAAAGCACGGAAGCTTTTTTATTAACACAATCTTTAGTCGGAAAAAAATGGAATTTAAAATAAAAGAAGGGGACTGTTAGACTATTTATTTGATTTTATTTCTTCATAAAGAATCTTTGAAATATTAAGTTCAAAATCACGAACCTTTTAAAGTAAACTATATATTTTAATACATATATTGATGTGGATGACTTTTATCATTAATTTTGCTTTCTTGCTTGAAAATGTTTTGGAATAATTTAAGTAATTTTAAATTTGTAGCCGTGCTTTCTCCGCCACACTGGCAAGAGAACTACCTGTGGTGATCAGGAGAAATGATCAATTGGCCTACAGACTCTCATTAGAAGATTGGTTTGGTTTATCGCTGTACTGTCCTTTAGTGCACACTTTGGGCCAATTAGACTGCGATCTACAGTTTAGCATGGATTCCGAGTCACTAACAAACATCCATGCCACCTCCACCCACCCGGACAGGAAGTAAATTTCGAGCAATCCGGCAAGCACTGGCATTTCGTCCTTTTATTTGAGAAGTGTACTTCCCTGAAGCTATAATTATTTGTTTTTTACTTTAATGTATAAAATATTGTATGATTCTAATCGTATGTGTGGGGTGTTTGTGCATGTGCGAATAAAGCTATGAGTTTTCAAACCTGGGCCTCAGTTATCTCAATCCAAGCACAACCAGTTACAAGCTCCTACTCCCACATTGAGTGCCAGATTGTAAATGGATGTGATTGGGTTGAGATACTTGAGAAAATATTCGTCTTCTGAGCCGAAAATTCGAAATCCTGCTAGGCACAGGGTTGTGTGAAATATACTTCATCTCCTAGTCAAATTCTGTACACCGTACCTTTGACGTACTTTGATTTTAAAGTGCTTTTTATTTTCGAATTGTATTGGCCCAAATAAAAACGATTTCTTCTTGTTTGAACAGATTTCGGATGAAAATAAATCCTTTTATTCAATTTCCCAGACATACATGACTAAAATAAAACATGAAGATATGTTTTTATTTGCTTTTTAGGGAGTTATGGAGTCGTGTCACGTACGCTGTTGGAAATGTGCTTCCTCTCTTTCGCGAAGAGAGAAGACATCATTAAAAGAGCCTTAGCACTTCCGTTAATTTTTCAATCCGCCAGTCAGTTGAAATTCAAACTGTGATTTGTCATATAATGACTTTTTTTTTTTTTTTTTTCGCTTACTACTTTACAAAACTTTATTTCGTGGGTTTGTTTATTTATGAAAATACGGAAGCTTTTTTATTAATATTTTTAGATGGAAAAAATGGAATTTAAAATCAAAGGGGACTAGTTAGACTATTTATTTGAATTTATTTTTTATAACAAATATTTGAAAATTTTGACAATCATGAAACTTTTAAAATAAATTTTATATTTTAATACTTATATCTATGAAGATAAATTTTATAATTAGCTTCAATTTCTTGTTTGAAAATGCAAAGATTTTCTGGAATAATTTATAAGTAATTCTAAAATTGCAATCATGCTTATACTGGCAAGAGCGCTTCTCTGTGGCTTTCAGGAAAAATAGTCATTCGGCCTCGTGACTCTCACCTTTGAGGAAACAGTGCACCCTCCCTACTTCTCCGTGAGGAATGTGTAGTTGGTCTATAGCCTCTCACCCCGTGATGAAATATATTTAGCACAACCCTGCGTATTAGTTGGCTCACAAACTCTCACCCTGAGAGGAAGTAAATTTCGCGTATTCCTATGCTTGCCGTGTTTCGACTTTTCGGCTCAGAAGCGTTGCACTAAGTTATAATATAGAAGTTATAGTTTTTTTTTACTTTAAATGCAATAAATATTGTAAGTGTCTAATTGATGTGTGTGGTGCTTGTGCGTGCGTAAAAAAAAACTGTGAGTTCTCCAATTTCTGCCTGAAATATCTCAACCCAACCACATCCATTTACAATCTGGAGATCCACGTAGGGCGCCAGATTGTAAATGGGGGTGGTTTGGTTAAGATACTTGATTAATGATTCCATTTCTAAGCCAAAACTCCCTACGGGCAGGATTGCGCGAAATACTTTCTCTCCTTGAGAATTTGTAAGACAACTGACCATTTCTTCTGAACGCTACAGGGGTGCTTTTGCCTGTTTGTCTGAGGAAGCATGGTTACAAAATTACGTTTGGCTAATTATTACAATTGTAATTAAAGAATATTCACAGGAACTAACATTTTAAAAAACCCCTTTATAAAATTTTTATAAAAATATTTGCTCAAAGGAATCGTAACGAAATAACATAATAAAATACATTAAAAAATTCGTGTATCTCTTATAATCTATCATGATGGTAAAATTAAGCCAAAACAGCTAATTTTGTTAAAACCATGAAATTTGAAACTATTTACATACTGTAATAATATTAACAACAAAAATAAAAATAGCGAATTTTCCGTGCAATCTCAATAACAAAATAAAAATGGTGAAAATTAAGATTAAAGGATTTAACATGTTTTAAAGCTACATTTTTTTATCCCTTTACCTGTCTTGTGTTTCGGCATTTTTTAAACCCTTCGCTAATAAGAGACAGAAAATGGCGAATATCAGCACAGCGAATTATGTTAAAACCCAGAAATGTGAAACTATTTATATAATATAATAATAATACAAATAAAAATTGCGAATTTTTCGTGTAATCTCTATAACAAAGCAAAAATGATGATAAGCCATTTGACGTATTTTAAAGCTTCTTGTTTTTCTTTTTATCCATTTATGAGACCTGTGTTTCAATATTTTTTAAACTCTTCTTTAACACAAGACAAAAAATCTTATTTGAATAACGGTTTTACTGAAGCGATGCATGAAATATTTGTAGTGATCAGGATGGTTTTCTGATATCGTACTTACTTATACTCTTTCAATATTTTCTCAAACCAAATATATAAATATATAAAAAATCACATTTAAAGAAATTCAAGTAGTACTACTTCAAACATGTCACTTCGCTTCTTATAAACAAACAAACCAATATTGATTTTTGATCATCATGGCATTAAAAGCCCTGAAAGCAAACGTGATTCAAAATGATTGACTGACACTCGCAAAATAAAATGTTGTAGTATTTCTAGCAAAAACAAATTATTTGCTTTTGAAAATTCTGTCAATCATTTAGAATAACTTTGAATTTATAAAAAATGTTTTATATTGAGTAATCCACTAACATAAAAGACATATTCTAAAACTACATTCCTACAAAAATCTAAAGACAAAGCTGGAATGAATACAGTTCCACGGTTTTCTTTGACGTATTTCTGATTGAATATTAAAATTTCTTACTCCTCCTTCACTGCAAAAATCAGGTATTTTTTTATTCATAGTGATTTTCTGCAAAAACTGTGTGCTAAGAAATTGAAGGACATTTAAATTGAATGAAGCCTGTAGTCAATAGGAAGGGTGAATAAGTTTCTGATAGATTGACTCTTGTCACTATGAATCCTAGAGCAAGATTCACACCAAGATTTACGACTAAGTAGGAAATAAATTTTTTTTCTCCTCAGTTCCCACCGAAGATAAAAGTTTTCGTCTGACATTTTAGAAACTCAGTTTTATTTCATTTGGAGGCGATTGACTGACGTTCTACAAAAAATCTGGCTTTCTACAGTTAGATGTAATTTAGCTATCGAAGGCCATGAATAGTTTGCAAGAACGATGGAATTTTTCGTTATTGTTTTTTGTTTTTGATGTGAAATCATTATAATTTTCATTCTACATACACTGAAGTGACAAAAGTCATGGGATACCTCTTAATATCGTGTCGGCCCTCCTTTCGCCCGGCGAAGTGCAGCAACTCGACGTGGCATGGACTCAACAAGTCGTTGGAAGTCTTCTGCAGGAATATTGAGCCCTGCTGTCTCGATAGACGTCCATAATTGTGAAAGCGTTCATGGTGCAGGATTTTGGGCACGAACAGACCTCTCGATGATGTCCCATAAATGCTCGATGGGATTCATGTCGGGCGATCTAGGTGGCCAGATCATTCGTTGGAATTGTCCAGAATGTTCTTCAAACCAATCGCGAACAGTTGTGGCCCGGTGACATGGCGCATTGTCATCCATAAAAATCCCATCGTTGTTTGGGTACATGAAGTCCATGAATGGCTGCAAGTGATCTGCAAGTAGCTGAACATAAGCATTTCCAGTCAATGTTCGGTCCAGTCGCTCCAGAGGACCAAGTCCATGCCATGAAAAAACAGCCCACACCATTACGGAGCCACCACCAGCTTGAACAGTGCCTTGCTGACAGTTTGGGTCCATGGCTTCGTGGGGTTTGCGCCACATTCGAACCCCACCATCAGCTCTTACCAACTGAAATCGTGACTCATCGGACCAGGCCACGGTTTTCCATTCATCTAGGGACCAACCGATATGCTCACGTGCCCACGAGAGTCGCTGCAAGCCATGTCGTTCTGTCAGTAAAGGCACTCGAGTCGGTCTTCTGCTGGAATAGCCCAAGAAAGCCAAATTTCTCCGCAAAGTTCTAACAGACAAGTCCCTTGTACGTCCCACATTGATTTTTGCGGTTATTTGACGCAGTGTTGCTTGTCTGTTAGAATTTACGACTCTTTGCAGACGTCGCCGGTCTCGGTCGTTAAGTGCAGGCGGTCGACCACTGCGCTGTCCACGGTGGGATGTTATGCCTGAAATTTCATACTCTCGGCACACTCTTGACACAGTGGATCTGGGAATGTTGAATTCCCTAACGATTTCCGAAATGGCATGACCCATGCGTCTAGCTCCAACTAACATTCCGCGTTCAAAGTCTGTTAATTCCTGTCGTGCGGTCATCATCACATCAAAACCTCTTCACATGAATAACTTGAACAGAAATGAAAGCTCTGTGAAAGCACTGCGCATTTATACCTGTTCTACGCGATTCTACTGCCATCTGAAAATTTGCATATTGCTATCCCATGACTTTTCACTTCAGTGTATAAACACTTCAGTGTATTTGTCCTGGTAATAAGCGTTAATCAAAAACCTTTCAAAAAATTTCAAAAAGTATTTTTAATCATATGTTAGGAATAGACTTTATAGCGCATAATTTAAAAGTTTAACGTTCAATGGGAACCACGTTGGAGTTTTTTGCCACATAGCCATTAGTCTTTAGTTCTTAATGCAAGTACAGCATAAGTTTGAAATAAAAGAAAACACTCACTCTCATCTTGAAAGTGGTAGCTACCGTGAAATCCCTTGCCATGCACCACTAGGTTGGTCTTGAAAATGATCTCTGCGTGCGGATTCATGAAAAGCATAGATCCGGGGATGGTGTCACCGCAATATCGCCCCACCAGAAATTTGTTCCCAATAATAGTGATCGTAGACACGTCTATGTAATCAGTTAGACACCTGAAGAAAAACAGAACGTTTCATTAATCTTAACAAACAAAACATACAGAAGTACCTGTAACAAAGGAAAGAAGCATACGTTTTATATTGATAACTACAGAATCTAAATAAGTACAGCAGAGGCCAGAATTATGGTTACCTCTTATAAAATGTGTTTTGTGAAAGTTTATCTAATTAGAGTGATGGGAGACAATTCTGGCTGGTAAACGTAAAACCTATAGAATAATTGTTTACAGCCAACAGCCATACCATGCTGAATATACCGGTTCTCGTTAGATCACCGAAGTCCAGCATCATTGGGAGCGGTCAGTACTTGGGTGGGTGACCACCTGGGAACACCGCGTGCCGTTGGCATTCACAAATTTGGGACCTGAATGGCCGAGTGTCTAGCGCTCTGGTGCTCGGTGCCACAGGTTTTGGGTTCGAATCCCGGCGGTGCCATGGATGTTTGTAGTGGTTCGGAATCCACTTTAAGCCGTAGGTCCTGACCTCCTATGATTGCAAGAGCGTCACGGAGCCAAAGTCAGACTTCTTCCTACGGGTGCTCCATCACAAAAGAAGCTGCTTCGTTCCCCTTCAATCATGAGTACGTATGGGCTCGTGGACTTGGCCTAGAAATGTCTGCCAAGTGGGATAAGAAACAACAACAACATAATTGTTTATATTCACGCATTATCAAATACCACATACCCAAATAACATAACAAATATATATATATATATATAATATGTATATAAAAGTCAAGTAGCATAGCAATTGTGTGCTACTGATCTGTTATTGCATTGATTTAGACAGCGAAATCCCTTCTAGAATTTTGAGATTTTATTTTTGAATTCCGTATTGTCAAAAGGGGGGCGGGGAGGATTAAGAAATATGGTAAAGCCTCCTAGCTTTTAGTTATTTACGTTGCAGTGAGTTTTAGAGAAATCTTGGCATAGATGTGTTTTGGCATTTTAGCCATTTAAAATGGTTTATGTAAATGTCTTTTATCTCCATTTATAAGGAGGTATTAATGAAAATTATAGATATTACGAGATTTATTATTGATTGAATTATTTTTTCTAGAAAAACAAGGTAAGACAAATATACATATAGGTAACTTAAAAGATTTCTGGATTTGTCTTTTGCTGACTTTTGAGGTTAAGGGAGTTTCTTCCTCTTTTTTTTTTTTTTTTGTATTCATAAATGAGAAGAATACTGCCATATTTGCTCATAACAAATTAAAATGGGACAACTATAACACCCCCAGTAATTATCATTTACTGCATTAAGCAATGTTAATACGTTTATAGTACTTAAAAACTTACTTTATTACAACTATTAAAAACTTAGTTTATTAATAGTTGATATTAATATAAAAGTTTTTAATCTGGCTGGCTTAAAATTTAACATTGGGTTAAGATGGGTTAATAAAATTCATGTATGTCAAATGGAAGTAGTTTTTTCATCGCCTATAACATCTAAAATCGTCTAAAATCTGTCTTTTAGCAGTTACAGTTACATTGTATACGTGCTGTTATAAAAGGATGCATTTTACTAAATTGAGCCATAAAACTGTAATATAAAATATAGGTCCTTATCATAATTTCCCCACGGCTCCCTATAACTTTATACATTTTAAAGGCAACTCTATAAAATCGTATATAACGAGAAAAATAATTTTATTTAAAATAAAATATCTAAGAAAGGGAAGTATGCTTATAATTTAATAAATAATAATTTTTTAAATGCAAGAAGGAACACCAACTATCTAATAGACGATTTCTTAAAAAATCATTTCAATAGGAAAATTCTAAGAGCCAATATGGTTTTGATTTGGCACATTTAGCAGTATATTAACATAAGTATACTTATTTATTTTGTTTTTACAAAATATAATATATATAATACATGATATATCATTTATTATATAAAAATATATCAAGAATCTAGAGTAAAGTTTCTGATTCAGATGTTCGATTAACAAAAGGTCTGACATTATTTTTGTGTGATTCTTAAATGTAGTTGCATTGAACAGATTGTAGAGATAAGAAGGAAATATATTAGAAAAAAAAATTAATGAATATTTTCTACCTGAGTTTACAACACCTACAGTAATGCATCCATTAAATAACCTGCTGATACGCCTAATAAATAAAAGAATAATGATAACGAGAAGAATTTGTATGACAGGTTAATTAATGAAACGCTCACCAGTGATACATTGCTGTCAAAGTAAATACTTTGTTAATATTTTTAATAAATCAGGTGACTTCCCCTTTAATTATACGATGGTGAATTTTTTTGTTAGAATACTTTTCAGTTTAAATATGATTTTAAAAAAAATATAATGAATTGCTATTTTTGTCAGATAACAGCCTTTGAATTAGTCTCAATGAAAACCTCAGGAGATAATTAAGGAATTTTTTTAATCATAAGAAACAATGGAATAAATTACAGCCAATAAAAGCAATTGCACACTTATAATATTATAATTCCCGGGCATTGTTTTCTTCCACTAAAGTTCCTCGTCAACTGTAATTCCTTCAATAAATTTTAAAATAAAGCAAATTGGGAAAATAATTTCCTTTTAACAAAACACATGCATTTTCTCTTCATAGTGCATAGTTACGTTTTAGAACTTAACGTTTAAATCACTTATAAATATATATTAGAGATATGATAAAACTTTTTTATATGATAAAGGATAAAAAAATTCTATCTTAGACAGAAATCTCTTTTGATTTGTTAAGTTAAGAAATATTAAAATGGGCATCTATCTGAATTTATTTGAAATTTGACAGTTAAGGAAAAAAGATTAATTGAAAAAATACTTTTTTTCATGCAAGATGATACAAAATTTTCACTCCAAAGTACCAACCCAAATGATGCGAGTCACTTTGGAAATGCAGGTTTGGCTACATGTAAAATTATATATCCTCATATTAGAATTAGATATTTTTATATAGACCCACTATAGACATTTTTTATATTCATAATACAACCTATTATATTAGATGTTCGAAGATGAACTCGCATCATGAGTTTGCAGATTATAATTTAGTTATTCTGCGAACTCATAACCGTAAACTCATAAATAAAACAGGCAATATCTGTCTATATTTGCAAGAATATTATTTTAAAATGAAAGTTAATGTTTTCTCATAATTTCGGCTGTCAATTTTTGAATATATAGATGCCCACATCATGTAATTTTTTAATACATTGGTTTTCACTATTTTGGCCATTTTAAAATAAAAATATATTTTTTAAAAGAGTGATAAGTCTCACTGACCGGAAAAATATTCAAAATGGGACGCAGGCGGCCAGCAAGTAGCGGGTTGGCCACCCGTGCTCTACAGGGAAACTTCAAATACTATACATCCCTGATTTACACCGAAGAAAGGTTTCTTAGAAAACCGTGATATCGAAATCGTAGATTTTTATACGTGTAGCTGTGTAAATCAAAAACAAATTAAAATGTGCGTAATTCAGTCATTTATTTCAACGTAAAATAAAGATAACTACTTTTTCATAAATCTCAAAGCATTATTTGTAATTGTATTGGTATCAACTCGAATCCTCTTTTGAGTGATGATTTCCAACCTTGTACTTACTGTGGCTTCATTCATGAAATAAAAATTATCAACATATTTTATTCTCTCTCTCTCTCTCCATTATATAGACGATCTAAAATTTTAATTTTGAATCTAAAAATATAACTTTTCACTTCCTTTTTTTAAAAAATTCTTTTCACATGGTAAAACCCCTAAAATTTTAATAAAATTTTAAAAGTGCTTCTAAACTGTAATTGTTATTTGCTAACCAGTAAGTATGAAGTTTTAAAAAATTCCAAATAGAAAAAAGAATGATGTACACCTTGTTGCTGGTAAAACTTTACTGCCCTCAATCACATGAAGTAAAGTTCGATTTTACATGCAAGATGAAGAATTCCAATTTTTTTATTGGAATAAATGAAATCCAGAATAGAATGGAATTAAAAAGCTAAACTATACTAGAACTATAGAACCAAAGATCCAAACAAATGCATTTCAGAAAACCACCCCTGTCTCTATCAGGATATTCCAGCATCTTATTATCTTTTATTACAATAAAGCAACCCATTCCTAAGGCACAACAAATAAACTACAACAAGATAAAGTACATAACGACAACAGCAAAATACAAACTTGTTTTCTTTTGTGTAGGTACAAAAATAACGAATCCATAAAAAGAAGAAAAATAAAGCTTAAAGAGAACTTTTTCGCCAAAATAATTAGAAACTAAAAGGAAGAAAGATTGAAAGATTTCTCCTTTAAAATTTGCCATATCATAGGAATTGTAGCAAATGCACCCTTTTTCTGCTTTCAGTACTGCAATTCATTTTTAAAACTATGATTCATTGTTGTCCACAAATAAAGCACATTTTAGTTGAAGTCATTCGCACTTAGAAGAGCAGAGATTTAATATATCCAGCATTATCCAGGAAGCATCATAAGGATCATCATGGGTCTTCTAGGCGACAGTCACATTGTTTTATCCTCACTGAGAACGAAACCTCCTAAAAGCTAGAGTACTCGCCTCTATCCCAATGGACATTCCGGCCTATATATTTAACACGCTCATTCTCTAGTTCACAAACTTTCGATTCAATATTGCTTGTTAACTTTCCAATTAAACACATTTCAGAAACACAATACTCTCTCTATCACAATATCATAACCTTTTATTATGTTTTACTGTAATAAAAAAACATTTCTAAGACACAACAAATAAACTACAACAAGATAAAGTACATAAAGACAACAACAATAAAATAGAGGCATGTTTTCTTTTCTGTGTGTACAAAAATAACGAATCCCTGAAAGGAGAAAAACAAAGCTAAAAGCTAACTTTTTTCCCCAAGATAATTAAAAACCAAAAGGAAGAAAGATTGAAAGGATTAAATTCATCTCCCGGGTTAAAAAGGACTTGGAGGTGGAAGCGGGTATCATAAAGGAGATCCCAAATCGTCTTCATCCCGTGAAACAACCGACTGCGACGTCATTAAAGAGATAACGAAACGCAACAGAAAAAAAACGCTTCTTACATCCCATTTCTCCCCGTTGTTAACCCAAAGATTTCTGCATAAAAGGAGCGAAGAATAAAATTCTGATGCAAAAGAAAGAGAGGAGGATTTTATGATGTAAATCCTCATCTCTTCAAGAGAAAAAAAAGTTGAAGGCCTTGATGAAATCAAATTAAGGAAATTTTATTTCTATTGAAATGCAATTAGGATAAAAGAAATCTCATTTCTTTACTGATGAAGTTTAAATGGTGAAAACTAGTTGTGATATTGTGTTTGTTTAGACATTAGGACGGGGCATTCTTAATTAAAAATTAGGGATTACATTTAATGATATATATATATACTAATAACATCTCTTAGAAGAATTATAAAAAAGATTTTTAGATATAATATGATAAATGATTGGGATAAAATCTAACCAGCAATTGCTATAATATGCTTAGATTTCTCCTTTAAAATTTCGCATGTCATAGGAATTGTATCATCTGCACCATTTTTCAATTTTTGAATACTGCAATTCATTTTTAAAACTATGATTCTTTGTTGTCCACAAACAAAGCACATTTTAGTTGAAGTCATTCGCCCTTAGAAGGTCAGAGTTTTGGCAGATTCAGCCTTACCCAGGAAGCATCAAAAGGATCATCATAGGTCTTCTAAGCGGCAGTCATATAATTTCATCCCCATTTGGAAGAATTCTCTTAAGGTGTGGGGTATTTGCCTCGAGCCCAATAGAAGGACATTCCAGCCTATATAATTAACACACTCATCCCTTTCTCAGCGCTTTTACATACTTTCGATTTAATATCATTTGTTAAGTTTCCAATAAAACACATTTCAAAAACCCAATTTGTTTTCTACCAGGCTATTACAGCATGTTATTATCTTTTAGTGCCGTAAAACAACCTATTTCTAAGATACAACAAATAAACTACAACAAACTAAAGTACATGACAACAATAACAAAATAGCAGCACGTTTTCTTATGTGTGTGTGCAAAAATAACGAATCTATGGAAAGAAAAAAACTAAATCTAAAAGATAACTTTTTCCCCCAAGATAATTAAAAACTAAAAGGAAGAAAGATTGAAAGGATTACAAGTCATCTCCTGGATTAGAGAGGACTTGGAGGAGGAAACGGGTATCGTAAATGAGATTCCAAATCGTCTTCAAAAATAAGCTTTTTACATCCCATTTCTCATCGTTGTTATCCCAGAGGTTTCTGCATAAACGGACAAAGAATAAAATTCTGATACAAAAGAGAGAGAGGAGGATTTTATGATGTATATCCTCAGCTCTTCAAGATGAAAAAAAGATGAAGGCCTCGATGAAATCAAATTAAGTTAATTTTGATTTTATTGAAAGGCAATTAGGATAAAAGTAATCTGATTTCCTTGTTGATGAGATTTAAATGCTGAAAACTATTTGAGATATTTTATTATTTCGATATTAAAACAATGCATTCTTAATTTAAAACTACGGATTTCATTTAGTAATATTTTAACACATTTACTAATGACATTGCTTAGAAGGCATACAAAAAAGAATTATAGATATAATCTAATAAAAGATTGTGATAAAATCTATCCAACAATTGCTATAATATGCTAAGATTTTTTTCTTTAAAATTTCTCATGTCATTGGAATTGAATCGTCTGCACCATTTTTCAGTTTTTCAGTACTGCAATTCATTTTTAAAAATATGCTTGACTGTTGTGTAAAAACAAAACACACTTTAGTCGAAGTCATTCGCCCTTAGAGGGGCAGAGAATTAGCAGATTCAGCATTAAACAGCGAGCATCATAAGGATCCTCCTGAGTCATCTAAGCTGCAGTCACATTGTTTCATCATTATTGAGAATGAACTCTCCTAATGTCTGTAGTACTAGCATCTGTTGTTGTTGTTATCATGTCCATGTATTTAAAATATAATTATCAAAGTTATATCAAGTCAAAAGTCTTCACGATAGCGGCCGCTAGCAATGGCGCCGCATCACTATACAGGACTTCTCTTAAGACGGCCTGGGTTGGCCTCGATTGACGCCATACCCAATTGCAAAATATGGGGAGTGAGTGCTGGGCACTCTAGAGTGTGCTTAGGTGTTAGGAAAGTGTTGGGGCAATTTCTGCAGGGGATGTATTCCCTGGTATTGTCTGGGAGAATCTTCATCCCTCTGTAATGATTAGCTCTGAGTCTGCTAATGTCAACTTCCTAGGGCAATTGATGTCCGTGATTAGAACTAGCCTCTATCCCAATGGAAGGGCATTCTAGCCTATACACTGAAGTGACAAAAGTCATGGGATAGCAATAAGCAAATTTTCAGATGGCAGCAGCATTGCGTAGAACAGGTATAAATGCGCAGTGCTTTTGCAGAGCTTTCATTTCTGTTCAAGTTATTCATGTGAAGAGGTTTTGACGTGATGATGACCACACGACGGGAATTAACAGACTTTGAACGCCGAATGTTAGTTGGAGCTAAACGCATGGGTCATGCCATTTCGGAAATCGTTAGGGAATTCAACATTCAGAGATCCACTGTGTCAAGAGTGTGCCGAGATTATGAAATTTCAGGCATAATATCCCACCATGGACAGCGCAGTGGTCGACCGCCTGCAGTTAACGACCGAGACCGGCAACGTCTGCAAAGAGTCGTAAATTCTAACAGACAAGCAACACTGCGTCAAATAACCGCAGAAATCAATGTGGGACGTACAAGGGACTTGTCTGTTAGAACTGTGCGGAGAAATTTGGCTTTCTTGGGCTATTCCAGCAGAAGACCGATTCGAGTGCCTTTACTGACAGAACGACATCGCTTGCAGCGACTCTCGTGGACACGTGAGCATATCGGTTGGTCCCTAGATGAATGGAAAACCGTGACCTGGTCCGATGAGTCACGATTTCAGTTGGTAAGAGCTGATGGTAGGGTTCGAGTGTGGCGCAGACCCCACGAAGCCATGGACCCAAACTGTCAGCAAGGCACTGTTCAAGCTGGTGGTGGCTCCGTAATGGTGTGGGCTGTTTTTTCATGGCATGGACTTGGTCCTCTGGTGCGACTGGACCGAACATTGACTGGAAATGCTTATGTTCAGCTACTTGGAGATCACTTGCAGCCATTCATGGACTTCATGTACCCAAACAACGATGGGATTTTTATGGATGACAATGCGCCATGTCACCGGGCCACAACTGTTCGCGATTGGTTTGAAGAACATTCTGGACAATTCCAACGAATGATCTGGCCACCTAGATCGCCCGACATGAATCCCATCGAGCATTTATGGGACATCATCGAGAGGTCTGTTCGTGCCCAAAATCCTGCACCATCAACGCTTTCACAATTATGGACGTGTATCGAGACAGCATGGCTCAATATTCCTGCAGAAGACTTCCAACGACTTGTTGAGTCCATGCCACGTCGAGTTGCTGCACTTCGCCGGGCAAAAGGAGGGCCGACACGTTATTAAGAGGTATCCCATGACTTTTGTCACTTCAGTGTATATTTAACACGCTAATCTCCGAACTAGTCAAATAAACTTGCAATTCAGTATCACTTGTTAAGTTTCCAATCAAACACATTTCAGAAATCCAACGAGCTCTCTATGAAACTATTCCAACCTTTTATTATTTGTTATTTTAATGAAACAACATATTTCTAAAACACAATAAATAAACTACAACAAGATAAAGTGCATAAAGACAACAAGAACAAAATAGCAGCATGTTTTCTTTTGTGTGGGTCCAAAAATAACGAATCCATGTAAAGAAAAAAATAAAGTTAAAAGAGAATTTTTTCACCGAGATAATTAAAAACTGAAAGGAAGAAAGATTGAAAGGATTACAAGTCATCTCCCGGATTAGAGAGGACTTGGTGGAGGAAACGGGTATCGTAAATGAGATCCCAACTCATCTTCATCCCGTGAAAGAACCGACTGCGGAGTCATTAAAGAGGTAACGAAACGCAACAGAAAAAAAAGCTTTTCACATGCTATTTCTCATCTTTGTTAGATTTCTGTATAAAAGAAACAAAAAATAAAACTTCGATCCAGAAGAAAGAGAGAAGGATTTTATAAAGATGAAGGCCTCTATGAAATCAAATTAGGTTAATTTTGCTTTTATTGAAATGCAACTCTTTCATACAAACCACGAAAAGATCAACAAAAGAGATACAAGGACACATGCGTGATCGTCAGATTTTTGTATTATTTGTGACTATTGAAGGTTAGAGCTAATGATCAATTATCAATCCATTACTAGGTATACGCCCATTACTTATTTTTCACTTATTTGGTGTTTGTCACAATTACTAGTATGGAAAAGAAATCAATAGAAACGTCTCGTAAATGCTAAGTGTATTTTATAAAAGAAAGATTTCCAAAGGAGTGATTGAGATAATGAGAATTAGGTTTGCGATGAAAATAAACTCGAGGAGGTCCTTACCCCTTGACGAAAGGCTGCTCCAGCTGGAACTCGTGGAAGGTGAGCCTCAGCGTCTCGTGCTCTTTTCCCTGGAAGTTGTAGACGCACTCGAGCGACTCCGAGTAGTTGCCCGGGAAGAGGGGCGAAGAGAAATTGCCCTGCGCGCTCTGGTGGCTGTGAAATTCGAAGATGCATTTGCCTGCAATGAGAACCATCATCAAATAAGTGAAAATTTTTGAACGGAATTGATTGTAAACATTTAAAAACAATTAATTTAAAAACTTGCATCATTGGTACATATATTTGCTTGCGTTTCTAAGAAATTTAATATTGATTATAAAATTTTGTCACATATGATGATGAGTATTATAGTATATTATGACCATATATTTTTTATGACATAGAATCGTCTTTCTCCAGAAAAAAACATAAAAGCATTGTGAGGCATTGAATTGAGAAAGTTTTGTTGGATAGTCTGATATATCTTGTACCAAATGGACCATCTTGCGATGACTGATTGCCAAAATATTGCCCACCTCAATTCCTGCAAGCTGCGATAGCTCTAATTCTTTTGTACATTTCGAACTAAAAATGTTCCATTGCATTGATGTCAGGTAGATTTTGTCGAAACACATGACATGAAATTTATTAGACTGCCCCTTTGAACACTCCATGAGATTCGGACATCATAGCATGTGCAATATTCTCTTGGTACTGACTGTCACTATCCGGAAATATTATCGCCAAGAAAGGATAAATAAGATCTCATGAAGTTCATGTAATGAAAGACCATCAGAAATTGATCTATAACAATAATAGGCATAAGAGGACCTAAGAAAACATTGCCATTATAATTGCCATGCCATTATATTGCCATGCCTTACTATACTTTTCTAACCATAGCACCCACCTCGACTGCAAACTTGGTGAACCAGTTAACTCGTTGGCTGGGCACAATCTGGTGAATAAAAGAATAAAAGAGGTGGGTGATTCAATCACTCTCCTCAAGGTCATCTTAATTAATAAATATGCTTTAAATTTTAATTGGTTGCTTAATTAGGTTAGTGAAAATACAAGATAAAGTTTCTAAAAATTCAAGTTAAATGGTACTCAAAAAGGAAAAAATACTAATAAAAATAAAAGTAAGGTACAAAATAAAAGAAATTAAAAATAAATTAAGTTCAGTACAATTAGGGACCAGTTGTCGATGCCAAAATAATGAAAAAGTAAACAGAGTTATTACAAACTCATATAACCAGGTAAACAGGGAAAATTATGCTGAACGGTGAGAGCAATGTAGGTTGATCTGCAAAGTAAATAGTTAGTCCACACACAAAAAAAAAAGGCCAATATCAGGACCGTATTTTTATAGTTTTTCATTTTATAAAATTTTTATTTTATTTTATTTTTATTTATTTTTATTTTTATTTTTTGGTTTTATTCCATCCTTTTATTTTCCTAACAAAAAAAAGGGGTAAAAAAGCGTACAATAAAAACCTAACTGTTCACTAGCCGTTAAGAAAGGATTAAGGTGCACAACATAGCAAAGATATAAAAATTGTGAATTGTGCCGAGTGCCGGATTCAAACCCTCAACCTTACGGTCGGGAGTCCGTCACCTTACCTCTGCGCCAATTCGTTTTGTTTACTAATAGAGCCGCGAAAACTTTTAAAGCCAAACGACTCCTCAGATACACAGTGAGTTAATTGGTCTCAGTGGACGTAAGATTACAACAGTAAATCCACTCCGTTACCTGAACTCGCGATCGCTTGTTCAGAATAACAGCCATGATGTCTCTTAACTCTAGGAAAACAATCATAGGAGACGTCGTAAACAGCCCTTGGGCGTTTCTGCGAACTTTTCACACCAGGGTGATAGGTAGGCAGGCGACGGATTAACTCATTGCTAATCTGAGGACATTTTTCTAGAAAATTCTTAGAAATTTTGAGTAGATAATTTGGAATAGGTTCGACGTCTAGATCTCTATGAATGATCTTTCGACGAACGAACCATGGCACATCAGCAATCATAGCCAGGTGTTTATTCTGGAACACCTGAAGTCTCTTGATATTGGTGAGGGAAGTGGAGGCCCAAATCGGGCTACCATAAACCAGAATAGGTCTAATGATAGACTTATAGAGCAGGAGCTTGTGTTTGATCGCAAGCCTACTCTTTCGAGAAATTAGGCAGTTGAGTTTAATACTCGCACCAGTTGCTTTTGCAACTGTGTTCTTAATGTGGGAATTAAAAGACAATTTTGCGTCTAGAAATAACCCTAGGTACCTATATTCAGTAACCCAAGGGACGGGCTGGCCAAAAGAGTGATACTCCCTAATGGAGAGATGGTACGCTTCCGAGTAAATAACAGGCAGGCTGATTTTGTTGCATTTACTTTGATTTTCCAGGTGGTTAACCATTTTTCTAATTTATAAACATAATATTGAAGGTCTTTAACAGCAAGCTGTGGTGTTTTGTTTTGTGTAGCAACTGCTGTGTCATCAGCATAGCAAAAAGATTCGTCTGACAATCCCTCGGGATGTCGTTGATATAAATATTGAACAAGGCGGGCGCTAGTAGCGACCCCTGTGGTACACCTCCTGCGATTGGTCTGGTTGATGAAGTAACTCCACCTACTCTGACTAAGAAATCTCGGGATTGTAGGTAAGAGCAAAGAATCTTAATGATTTGGGGAGAAAATTCAAGTCGCATGAGCTTGAATAATAAGCCATTATGCCAAATTTTATCAAAGGCTTTGGCTACGTCCAGAAATAATATTCCCGTAGATTTGCGTTCGTTAAAGCCGTCATGAATCAGCTCTGTCAACCGGAGTAATTGGTGACAGGTTCCTAATTGCCTTCTGAAACCAAATTGTTCAGGAATGATTAAATCGTGAAAATCGCAATGCTGATTCAGGCGTTTAAGTAACGCAGATTCGAATATTTTGCTCAAGCTACTAAGTAGTGAGATAGGACGATAATTATGAGGGTAAGCCAAATTAGCATTTGGCTTAGGAATGGGGCATACTACGGCAGTCTTCCAGCAAGCTGGGAAATGACAGATCCTAAGTAGGAAGTTAAAAAGAATGGTAATATACAGAATGAATTTAATAGGAGTGGACTTTAACATGCGATTGCTAATAAGATCCAGACCAGGTGATTTGTTATTTTTAAACCTTCTGATGATATCACAGACTTCCGGTGGAGTAATTAAGTCTAAATCATTAGTATGTGGTTGTTGTAAGAAGTCTGTGACTGTAGAGTTGGCGTGTTCGAAGAAATTTTTATCTTCAACATCGTGGTTAAGTTCAAATTGGTCTTTGAGACTGTCTGCGAGCAGTTCCGCTTTGTCATCCGGGGAATAAGCTGCTCGGCCGTTGGCACCCTGCAAGGGTGGAATGTTATGATATTGTCTGCGTAGGTGGGAACATTTCTTCCAAAGTGATGTTGACTCAGGCGTCAGAGCCTCTATGTCGTTTTGCCAGCGTTGCTGTGTAAAGATAGTGATAGCATTTCTGACTTCGTCAAGAGTACGGTAATAACATCTGAGATATTCAGGATCTCTGGTTCGCTGCCATTTTCGGCGGAATTAGAAATTTAATAAATTTGCGGTTTTTCCCAATCCGGAAAACATTTCAGTAATTTAGAATCCTACAAAAACTTAATGTCGAAAAATTCCACAATTTTCAAATTGACAAATGAATTAAAATTAAAGTTATCATTTACAATATTTAACATTCTTAAATTTTTTGGACAAGGTTTGTTCCATGCTATAATTCAAAGTGAAATAGCATGAAACTTTTTCAAACAAGATGATTTTTTTTGTAACCACACCTAATATTATAACCTTAGTTTTCCTGATTTGATACTAAAATGGCGATTTAGATGTTGGGAAAGATAGTCGAAACAATTTCAAAAAAGAGTATATCATTCTAGAACTCTTTTGATTGATCTAGTTTATACTGATTCACAGCCTGATTAGCCTTTAGTACTACAATTCAGACGTTGTTCCATGAGTCCAAGAAAGAAAAAGGACCATTTCAAGCCATTTAAGACTCCTGACCACCGGTCCTGGAGTAATTGCCGTCATCCAATCATAGCAGAGGGAGGCAATAAGGAATTTGTTTCTCTTGATAAGTAGAGTAAAGAAAGCAGAGCACGTATTCGGGAAGAAGTAAAAAAAGGGAGATTACTGTTTTTTTCCCTCGGAACAAGGAAGCTGTTGGCGGAAGTGTGCGTTCCTAATGAGAAGATCGATTCGTCGGACACAGACCTGTAATAGGAAATCGGAGAACTCTTCCTGCTTTGGTAAAATGACCCTCCATTCAATAGAAATAAAATTCTTGGTAGTCATTCCTGTAATCGATTCCTGCGGATAAATTTCTGCTATAGTCGCAGTACCATAAAACGGGTTAAAGACAAGGGTATCCAATCAATATGGTTCCACCACTGTTGTTTCATTCAATTTGTATATATAAAAGCATCAACTGTATATATAAAAGCAAGTTTGGAATAAAAGCTTAAACAAATATAAAACAATAATGTTTGTGAATTTTTATAATGTAATACGTAATGAATTCTAAAATTTTAATAAAAGATTTCTTGTCTTTAAAGGATTTTCATAAAGATATTAAATAACATAAGCATACATAATAACTTACATTAACGCCTTACCCCGGCGATATCAAGTGCTACTCTTTTTTTTTAGATTTTCTTTATGCTATTTAATATCTTTATGAAATCCTAATGAGTATGAATAAAAGGAAGAGTGAAGAAGTAAATGAGTATATAATAAAAGGAAGTATAGAATAAACGCTTAAACAATAATGTTTGTAAATTTTTATAATGCAATATTTAATGAATTCTATAATTTTAATAAAAGATTTCTTGTCTTTAAAGGATTTTCATAAAGATATTAAATAACATAAAGAAAATCTAAATAAAAGAGTAGCATTTGATATCGCCGGGTTAAAACACGTTAATGTATGTTATTATGTATGTTTATGTTATTTAATATTTTTATGAAAATCCTTTAAAGACAAGGAATCATTTGTTAAAATTTTAGAATTTATTAAATATTACATTATAAAAATGTTCAATCATTATTGTTTAATTACATTTGTTTAAATTTGTATTCTAAACTTCCCTTTGTGTATACCCCAAATGGAATGAAACAACAATGATAGAATCATATTCAATTAATGCTGTTGTCTTTAACCTGTTTTATGGTACTCCGACTACATCAGACATTTATCTGCTTCCAAAAGATCGATTACCCGAATGACTACTCGGGAGTTTTATTTCTATTGAATGGGGGGTCATTTTACCAAAGCAGGAAGAGTTCTCCGATTTCCTATTTGAGGTCTGTATCCGACGAATCGATCTTCTCATTAGGAACACACACTTCCGCCAACAGCTTCCTTGTTCCGAGGGAAAAAAACAGTAATCTTCTTCTTTTTTACTTCTTCCCGAATACGTGCTCTGCTTTCTTTACTCTACTTATCAAGAGAAACAAAGTCCTTATTGCCTCCCTCTGCTATGATTGGATGACGGCAATTACTCCAGGACTTGGTGGTCGGGAACCTTAAATGGCTTGAAATGGTCCTTTCTCTTTCTTGGACTCCTGGAACAACGTCTGGATTGTAGTACTAAAGACTAATCAGGCTTCGAATCTGTATAAACTAGATCAATCAAATGAGTTCTAGAATGATTTACTGTTTTTGACATTGTTTTGCTTATCTTTTATAACATCTGAATCGCTATTCTAAGATCAGATCAGAAAACCTAAGTTTATTATATTATCTATGGTTACAAAAATGTATGGTTACACTATGGTTATCAGACTGTTTCACAAAAAGTCATTCCATGTTGCATGTTATTTCAATCTGAAAATAGCATGGAAAAATCTTGTCCGAATAAATGTTAAATATTGTAAATGATAATTGTAATACATTTGCCAATATGAAAATTATTTTTGACACTAACTTCTCACAACAGATTCATGGTTACTCAAATGTACCAGGAAGGAGACTTCATATGGCATGAATAGAGCAATTAAAGATTGAAAGGCATGCTGATAATTTTCAAGTACTTTAGACTCATATTTTTATTACAAGTGAACAATAAATCAATATATAGGATATATATAGATGGTGAGAGAGAGAGAAATAAGTCTAGAATCGACAGTTTCGTCATACCCCGGAGAGGTCAAATGTTATTTAAAATTTTTATAAAAATTCTCTAAAGACAACAAATCATTTGTTAAAATTTTATAATTCATTAAATAATACATTGTGGAAATTTGCAAACATTATTGTTTATTATTCTTTGTTTAAGCGTTTATTCCAAACTTCCTTTTATATATACCCCAAATTGAATGAAACAACAGTGATGGAATCATATTGATTTAACGCTCTTTTCTTTAACCTGTTTTATGGTACTCCGACTACAGCTGATATTTATCTGCTTCCAAAATATCGATTACAAGAATGATTGCTCGGGAGTTTTATTTCTATTGCATGGAGGGTCATTTTACCAAAGCAAGAACAGCTCTCAAATTTCCTATTTGAGGTCTGTGTCCGACGAATCGATCTTCTCATTAGGAACACACACTTCCGCCAACAGCTTCCTTGTTCCGAGGGAAAAAAACAGTAATCTTCGTCTTTTTTACTTCTTCCCGAATACGTGCTCTACTTTCTTTACTCTACTTATCAAGAGAAACAAATTCCTTATTACCTCCCTGTGCTATGATTGGATGGCGCCAATTACCCCAGGACTGGGTGGTCGGGAGGTTTAAATGGGTTGAAATGGTCCTTTGCCTTTCTTGGACTCCTGGAACACCGTCTGAATTGTAGTACTAAAGGGTAATCAGGCTTCGGATCTGTATAAACTAGATCCATCAAAAGAGTTCTAGAATGATTTACTCTTTTTGGAATTGTTTCTGCTATCGTACCTAACATCTGAATGACTATTCTAAGATAATTAGAAATACTAAGTTTATAATATTAACTATGGTTACAAATAAAAAAACGACTGCTTCCTAAAATTTCATTCTACGCTGCATGTAATTTCAATCTGAGCATAGCACGAAAAAATTTCCAAAATTGTCCAAAAAAATTAAGAATGCTAAATATTCTAAATGGTAATTGTATTACAATTACAATTATGATGTCAAAAATATCAAAAATAATTTTTATATTGGGAAATGAAATGTACATTTGCCAATATGAAAACTATTTTTGACACTAGCTTTTCACAGCGTATTCGAGGTTACTCAAATGTACCAATAAGAGGACTTGATATGGCATGGATAGGGCAATTAAACAGGAATAAAAGACTTGCTGGTAATTTTCAAAGACTTTCGCCTGATATTTTTATTACAAGTGAACAAGAAATCAATATATATACACATATTGCATTTTTAAATCAATGTCTAAGTTAAATTTGATATTTGTTTTCTAATTAATTTTAGTCTACATTGCCAAATGAATTTGATAAACTTCAGTTAAGTGCATTCAATATTGATGCAGGATTGAATTTAAATAAAATTTAATTTACATTTCATTTCATTTGCTGTAAAAAAATATTTTGCTTTATAAAAGAGTAATTAACTAAATTGACCCAATGGGTTGAGCTTTGGGCTTTCAAACTCAGAATGTAATGCAGTACCAAATTTTTCGGAGTTTAGAACTATATATCCATAAGCTGGAAAGTCTTTCTGCTAGGTTTCTAGAAGAAGGGTGAGACACACACAACGCCGCTCTTGAAGGTGAGTGTTTTAAATGTTAATATCTGAATATAAGTGCAGTACAACAGGCTACTTAAATTATTCTCCGAATAATGCTGCATCTTCTGCACCTCTATAATTCCTCTATAAGCAAATGATCTCGTATCAAAGTGCCCACCATACAAAATCAATAGTAAAATTAATGTAACAGTAATTATTAACTCAAATTATAATGTTAAAAATATCATTCGATTGTTAATTTCAGTGATTTTGACAAGAAATTTGTAGATGTTTGAAAAAGAAGATTATTATAATATGATATGGCAAATTTTTATGAGTTTTTTCAAGAGTTAATTATCGTAATATGTAATATATTAGGACATATTGTAATTTTAAAAGATAATTTTAAGACAAAAAATGACAATAAAAAAGCATATACATTGTTGTTCATAATTAAAACAATTTTCACACTTCTGTGACTTTTTCTTTCTTTTCTTGCTTCTTATCTCATTATCTTATCTCCATATTTGTTACCAATTAAAAAATGTTGGAAGGACTTAGGACAACATTTAGGAGCATAGGATTAGAGGCTAAATTATATCCCATGTATGAGGAAATTTCACAGGAATATCTAACGTATGGCTTACGGCCAGATAGCCAAATGGCTAGCTCTCTGGTCTATGATACCACAGATTTTTGGTCCGAATCCCGGTATGGATGGTTCGGAATCCTCTCTAAACTGTAAGTCCCTGTCTAATTAGCTTAAAAAATGCACAAATTGACTGTTTTCGACAAACCAAAGCAAACCTAATGCATGGCTTAATATCCAAAAAAACTACTAAGTATAGCTAAGTATTCCACCACATTGCATCACTCCTTTAAGTTAAAAATTATTGGTATTTCCAGCAATAAACTATAATTTTTTTTTCATTTTGTAATTACTTAATTCGATTGCCTTAGCCCAGGGGTCGGCAACCTTTTGAGTCGGAAGAGCCAAAAATGGCAATTTACAAATTTCAAAGTTTTTAAAGAGCCACAAAATTTTTTCTTGATATCAATAAATAACAGGTGGGCTGAAAGGTTCGTAGGCTGACACATAGATGGCGCTACTAGTATTAAATCCATATGATTTTTAGTTAGCCCTAACCTTCAAAAGACAAGTGTATAAATTTGATAGCTGTTGCACTATTAGTATTTTGAGTTATAGCATTTTTAATGAAGTTATAGCATTTTTAGTGTTCATCACGTGCTGTCTACTCGGCTGACTGTCGATTGGACACCGGTGTGAAATGATGGAGCCATGTTTCGTCTATTGTCCCATATCGACGCAAAAAATTCGGGTTTATTACGATTGAACAGCTCCAAACACTGCTCAGAATCATCAATTGGTTGTTGTTTTGGGTCGATTGTGAGCTCGCGAGACACCCACTTTGAACAAAGCTTTTGCATATCCAAATATTCATTTACGATATGTCCAACACGTTTCTTTGATATCTTTAGGGTCTCAACTATCTCAATCAACTTCACTTTACGGTTATCAGAAATTGCTTTGTGGACTTTTTTGATGTTTTCGTCCGTAACAGCCTCTTTTGGGGCGTCCACTGCGAGCATCGTCCTCGGTGCTCATTTCGCCTCGTTTAAATTTAGCAAACCACTTCTCTACGGTTGATTTTCCTGGTGCAAAGTCCTAATAATGTTTATCAAGCCAAGCCTTGGCTTCAATAGTATTTTTTTTCGCCAAAAAGCAATGCTTTATTAGCACACACGAAATTCCTTTTTATCCATTTTTTCAAACTAACAACAGTTGCTTCACTAAAAAGGCTATAACTCACATACTAATAGTGCAACCGCTGTCAAATTTATACACGTGTCTTTTGAAGGTTAGGGCTAACTAAAACTCATATGGATTTAATACTAGTAGCGCCAATTTAATAATACTAACCCACTTGCTAGTACTCGCATAAATAAAGTTTTTTGATTGAAAAAAACTAATCTATTTATTCATAAGAAAACATATCTATTTATTTATTATATCATTCTATTTATTCATTATTAGATAATTACTTATTATTTAAGTAAAAAATTAAAACAATTTAACATTTACTTACAACGCTAACTTGTACTTCAATAACAAACACTTGAACAAACAAATTCAATGGGAGCGATAACATTGCATGGTTATTCAAGTAGTAAATTTAAACTTTATTAAACGATGTAATTTGTACTTAAAATAAAAAAACAATAACATACATTTGAGCAAACAAATTCAATGGGAGCATTGGCTTTGCATGGTTTTAGAAACTTTGGATAAATATGGCTCATAATTTGTTGCATTAAGTTTCAAACACGACTCTAAATTTTCATTTGTTAGTTGGCTTCTTACTTTACTTTTAATTATATTCATGCAAGAGAGCGCTTGCTCGCACGAATATGTCGATCCGAAGATAGTCAGCACTCCAAATGCCAACTTCTTCACCTCACTGTAGTTAATTTTTCTTCAAAACAAACCAATCCTTCTACCAAAACATAGTCTGGGTTTCCCTTTCCTTGCAGTTTTAGATTCAGCTAATTTAATTTCGCTGTGATATCCACCATAAAGTAAAATTTTTGCAACCATTTGCCGTTCTCTAACTCAGGGTGATTAATGCCTTCTTTATTTAGGTATGTATTTATTTCATTCAAGCACAAAGCAAAACGTTTCAACACCTTACATTTGGAAAGCCATCGCACTTTATTGTGAAGAAGGAGGTCGGAATACCGAGTCTCCATTTCGTTTAAGAATTCTTTAAACTGACGATGGTAGAGTGCTTTTGACAAGATGCTGTTAACAATCTTGATTACCAAATGCATGACCTCTATTTCGGCCGGAAATGTTTGGGCACAAAGCGCTTCTTGATGTATTATGCATTGAAACGTAAGAATTTCGAGGTTTATTTTGCTCTGAAGAATCATTGCTGCCCCTTTATTTTATCCTGTCATACTTCTGGCTCCATCAGTTGCTATTGAAACGATTTTATTTAAATCGATCTTATTGTCTTCAATGAATTTTTGCACGGCATTCGATATATCTTCTCGTCTAGTTTGTCCCGAGAGCGGTAGCAATCGTAGAAGTTCTTTTGGACCTTGGGAAGACATATACCTGACAAAAAGGGCAACTTGTGTCATGTCTTTTATGTCGCAAGACTGATCTATAGCCAGTGATAAGGCAGAAGAAAGTTGAATATCTTCAATATCTTCCACCTGCAAATATGTTACATTTGAAGATATTTTAGCTATTCTATCTTGCACTGTTTTAGCGGATAGTGGCAAATCTTTGATTTTTTTCAAGATTTCTGGTTTGTTTTTGAAGTCCTCGATAATCCTCGTTAATCGATTCAGAACGATTTTAAAATGTTTTTTTTTTTGATAAAATAAATAATATTTGCGTATGGAGCTAAAGAGCCGCAGTTTCACATCCAAAGATCCGCATGCGGCTCGCGAGCCGCAGGTTGCCGACCCCTGACTTAGCATATTCAATTTCAATCAATTATGTTAATACTTTTATGGCAATAAGTGTTATTTCTTATGGCAATAAGTGAAAAACTCTGTTATCAATTTATATGAAAAATGTCTAAGCACATAGTAAAAAGCTATAGAGTAAAGTTCATAGTATGTCCTACTTTAACTGTATTTGATTGACACAGAAAGATCTCAAAAATGCACAAATACCTCTTCTATTTGTATAATTCATCTCAGATCTTTTAAGGAGAATAATAAGCATCTTAAAGTCCGCATTTGATGCTCCCTTTCGACTAAAATAAGATTCCCCACTTCTGCGAAAGTTACACAAAAGCTTCGTATCCCTGGCGCCAAGGAAATGAATTTATGATAAGCCATCGTGTCACAGCGGCAAAAGAGAAAGGAATCGGAAATCTCCCCCCAAGTATTTACACTGGAGCTCTTCTCTTTAAGCGTCCTCTTTCTATCAGCCCTGTCAAATGTCAAAAGGAAATAAAGTCGGCGTTTTCTTTTCGGAGGCGCCTTAAACCAACTCGGAATCATTCCGCTGACACAATACGACTGTGACAGGACTTTTCTGGAATCCTTTCCGACGAAAAAAAGGGGGGATGGAAATCCTGCGTCTGACAGCCTCGCTGTCAGCTGATTGGTCAAGAGAAGATATGAGGATTACTGAGAATTTTCAGAAAACAGGAAAGTATGTCAGCGTTATAGGGTGGAAGGAACGGAATTAGCGAAAGACATGGTTTGACAAGCGAAAGGCGTGAATTGAATCATTTTTAATACCAGCAGAGAAAATTCGATGTAAACATAAAATAAATGTGTAATTAAAATTAGAGAATATTCTTAGTCTTTATAGTACAACCTAGATAGTATGCAGTAAGAAAAAAGTTTGATTTCCGCTATTGAAGTATGCTAAAATCTTTACTTTGACTGCGATTAATTTTTAAAAAAATTCTTTTCAACATATATATTGGTTTTTAGAATTTTCTCCTATGAAAAAAGCGACGTGATGGCCAATTCGCTAGCGCTCTGGCATTGAGTAACCCTGGTTTCAGGTTCGAGCCATGGCGGTGGCCTAGTTTTTTTGTTAGTAGTTCGGAATCCACATTAAACTGTAGGTCCCGGTCTAATTAACCTAAAGTTTGCACAAAATGATCGTAGAGTGAACAACCAAGGAAATCTTTAGTTATTAGTTCAAAAGAGGAAAACAAAATACAAATTAATGTTAATTTCGTTTTTGGATTAATTATTTACAAATAAACCACCAAGCATAAAATACATCATTTTTGGAAATAAAATTCACAGGAAGTCATATTATAACTGCAGTTGACTGACACAGAAAGGTCTCAGAAATGTACAAATATCTCTTCTATTTTTATAATTCATCTCAGATCTTTTAAGGAGAATAATAAGCATCTTAAAGTCCGCATTTTATGCTCCCTTTCGACTAAAATAAGATTCCCCACTGCGAAAGTGACACAAAAGCTTCGTATCCCTGGCGCCAAGGAAATGAATTTATGATAAGCCATCGTGTCACAGCGGCAAAAGAGAAAGGCATCGGAAATCTCCCCCCAAGTATTTACACTGGAGATCTTCTCTTTAAGCGTCCTCTTTCTATCGGCCCTGTCAAATGTCAAAAGGAAATAAAGTCGGCGTTTTCTTTTAGGAGGCGCCTTAAACCAACTCGGAATCATTCCGCTGACACAATACGGCTGTGACAGGACTTTTCTGGAATCCTTTCCGACGAAAAAAAGAGGGGATGGAAATCCTGCGTCTGACAGCCTCGCTGTCAGCTGATTGGTCAAGAGAAGAGATGCGGATTACTGAGAATTTTCAGAAAACAGGAAAGTATGTCAGCGTAATAGGGTGGAAGGAACAGAATTAGCGGGAGACAAGGTTTGACAAGTGAAAGGCGGGGAACTGACACGACTTTTAATGCTAGCGGAATGCGAGAAGTTTGATTGGCTAGCCAAAATATAGCTAAATTCACAGGAGAACTAAATTATAAGAAATATCTTTAATGGTATCAAACCAACAAAAAAAATTTAGATAAATTTTCTAGAAGACACACAGAAGTAATTTTGAATGAGGCTTTTGGAAGCATCAAAGGTTCAAAGATTCAGGTTAGAGTTCAATTTCAATGGAATTGAGGCTGGGAATGTTCACTTCAATACTCTTCTTGAGTCGCAATATAATAAATATGTTTGTTCTTTTTTTTACACACTTTTAAAAATTCATTAAAGATATTAAGAAAGATACGTGCATAAGATATTTTATTCGACAAAGCAGTTTCAAAATTGGTGCAGGGATGTTTAACGAATTTCACTATACGTGCCAATAACCATGTATAATGTCTCACATTTTAAAATTTGTTGCAGGTTTTTTTGTCTTTGGATATTTTTCGCGTTATTTAAAAAAAAAAAAAAAAAAAAAACACTGTTAACAAATTTTTAATTCGTGACACGGACGAGTTAAAAAATTGTGAAAACGATCAATTTTCGATTGCTTTACGAGTGCGGGTTGAAGTTATTAAGGGATTACTTAAGGATTCGAAGTGCTGCGTATAACTGTTTAGGGATGGCCAATGATGCTTAATAGGCTCTTCAATTAAATTTTATGTTCTTCAGTGTTATGAATATGAAATTGTAAACATTAAAAATGTTTCCGTAAAAAAATATTGTACCTCCATAAAATCGATTATGGCTTAAAATAGTGCGAATCTCAATTTTTCACGCACAATTAATTGGACTCATATTACTGGAAACATCGTTAAAAAAGTTATGTTCCTTTTTTTAACGAAAAAAAAAATTACTTTGCTGTGCATTTTTTTTTCCTTGAGACCATTTTTAAAAGTGTACAGGTACATTTTTTGACACTCTTTTTATTTCAAAATGTCCGGGTTAATTTTATTATTATAATTATTATAGCACATGAAAACAACTTATACAATTATGATAAAAGAAAAGAATATAAATTACAATAAAGGCAAGCCATACAGTAAAAAAATTTGAGGCTGAATGTGTTATTTACGAATAACTGTGGGCACATTAAAATAGTGTAAATAAGACTTGTGATAACTATCTTAGCTATTAATTTAACTATGTTGGTGAAAGTAAGAAATCCACTCCAGTTGACGAAATGAAGAATTAATGGTTTAAATCTAGATAAATTCCTCATATAAATTTGAATTATTTTTTCAATTTTACTTAAATGTAACATTTCGATAACGTGAGATTTATTATCATTAAGAAAAGGAGCCAAATGAAAATTAATTAAATTATTTTAGTCACGTGTACTAATTTAGAAATTTAGATTTTTTGCACATGAAAAAAATATCCAGTACAACAGTCGGATGCAGTAAATATAACACAGAAATCTAACAATTTTTTTTCTAGTAAGTCTCTCATTAAGCATATTCTAAGCAACAATTTAAATTAACACTGTTGGGTGTATAAATTTCGTCTAAGTAACTTATACATACGTTGCAAAATTGACAGGTATTAAATTCATTAATTATACGAAAATTATCAGTTCTCATCACTACTAAAAACTTTATAGGAAAATTTATGATTATTTCTTTTTTTAATGAAAATGCAATGTAGTGCAACTTATTTGTTTTTTAAATTAATTTTCTAAATTATAAAGTTACTTTTCGGAAGCTTATATATTCTTAAAAGTCTGTAATATCTTTCTTATCATAATTAAAATCTAATCTTAGAAAATCTTCACAATTTACAAAAGTTGTTCTATTATTTTCATAACAATTTGACTTTCTCCTTGAGTCAATAATCGAGTAAGGTTTAATAATCATCCTTATCATTAAAATTATTTTTTGCCACTGAAAAATAAACCATCTATCAAAAGATATATTTTATTTATCATTTAAAAATGTTAAAAGAATGAATTTAATATTTCTTCACGTAAAATAATTAATAAAAAATTTAAAGAAACTCTAAAAATTTCTTTTGACTTTGAATAACGGGTAAAAATTACATACCCAACGAAGGTGTGTATGCCTTTTTTCAATTCCTTCTATTAGCTCACACTATCCCTATATATATCTTGTTCAAATTTTCAATCGTTCATAAAATACTTTTTATTCACCCACTCAAGTTCAAACACATTTTTTTTTTAACTTTTTTTTTTTTTGAATAGTTTTTTTTTAGATTTAAGCTGCATATATCCATCAATAGATGGCGTCAGATAAACTTAAAAAAATGAATGAAAATTATTTATAAAGGACTTTCTGCAGTATAGTGTAAAAAAAGTAGGAATTTACTTAATTTTTTTTTTATACGACTTCCTATAAGAGGTATAACTTATATAACTTCCTATAACTAAAAAACAAGTTTTTAGAGTTAATCAAACTAAAAAGTAAAAAATAATTGTTAACATAAGAATAAAATGACTGCCGAGAAAATGAATGTCACTGTTCTAAAAGCGTGGGGTGCTTTGTATGACATTTTTAAATTAACTCTGCATTTCGGAATGAAACTAGTGCAAAATTATAACGATTGATATCGAGCACCCCACGCTTTTAGAACAGTGACATTCATTTTCTCGTCAGTCATTTTATTCTTATGTTAACAATTATTTTTTACTTTTTAGTTTGATTAATTCTAAAAACTTGTTTTTTAGTTTTTTTTAAACTATAATTTATTTACTTTTTAGTTTGATTAACTCCCAAACCGTGTTTTTTAATGTTTCTAAACTATAATATTTAAATGAGGTCCCGCTACGGAGGACTGGAACTATAATTCTTACAATAATTTAAGTGTGAGTAAAACAAGGGCTAAATGCGAATATGTCGAGCCAGCCAGGATTCGAACAGGAAATCTCCTGATCCCTAGTCAGGCGCGTTATCCGTTGTGCCACTGTCCCACGTCGGTTTGAATGTCTTAGGTACTTTCATTCTACATAGGTTAAATTGCTCTTCATAAGTTGAAATAAAATCACTCATCCTGGCGATCCTAATCATGATGAGATAATAAACTTATCAAAATATTTTATCGTCGTCGGTCCTTGATAAGTCTGCAACGTTTAAATTAAATCTTATCGCTTAAAGTAGGGCAAAATCGAGCCCAAAGAGTCAGTTACAAACAAACATACAAGTGAAACTAATAAAAGCGTATTAAAAAAGTAGGAATTGACTTTAATTTTTTTATATTGCTTGTTATATCTAAAGTTACATTTCATATTTTAAAAGACATTACAATCCTCCAAAGTATCCATCACTAAATCTTTATAGAAAGCGAAAAAAAAAAAATAGAAATTGCACACAAATCAAAACAAAATCAAAACTAATTTTAAGAAAATCATGACGTTCACCAGCTAACGACAAAGCATACTAGAATCGTTCAGCCTAAGTCTATGTGCAAATTGTTGCATGAAAATAATTTGGCAGGTGAAAAAGGGAAGCATGTGGTTACAATTGATAAGAGTTTATCCGATTAAATCGGACTACCAAATTAAAAAGAGGAGAAAAAGATCTAAAATTCCTGTACAGAAGCCCAAAGAAGGTTTTGCTAAAGATTTTATGACTGTTACTAGATGTTTTTATCATGGAAAACTTAAAGTAAGGATAAGAAATATTAGAGAGGTTTTGCATACCGTACGTTAGTTACCGTAGGAAGTCCGTTAGCTTTTTCTCCCTAGCGCGCATGCTCATAGGAAACTGAGCATGCGCGCTAGGGAGAAAAAGCTAACGGACGTCCTACGGTAACTAACATACGGCATGCAAAAACTCTCTAATGTCAAATCTAACTCGGATTAATATCATAAATATGTTTTAATACCTTTTTTTCGAAGACGAAATTCCATCACTTTACCTAAACGATCTTCACTGCGTATATTTCATGATAAAGCTACTAGCCATACCTCTAAATCTGTGCGTAGAAAATATGAGAAAAGGAACCAGAATTGAGGCTATTCCATTTAAATCCCACCCAAGACTGCAATGGATTACCGTGCATTTGAACTTTTAAAACAGGCTCTGTATAAGTAGCATCCCAAAACATTGGATGAGATATAAAAGTTGGGAGGAGGATTGAAACAAAATCAACCTTCATATTTTATGAAAAAAATCTTTTATTTATATCTACTTCTCTATGATTGGAAAATATGAGAAATGAAACCGGAATTCACTCTATTCTATTTAAATACATCCCACCCCAGTCTTCTAGTGATTAATGTGTGTTTTAACACAAGCTCTGTATAAACAGCATCCTAAAGCATTGGATGGACTCTGGAAATTGTGGAGGAGGAGTGAAAAAAACAACCATGACATTTTATGAAAGATCTCTTAATGTTGGAAATCAAGATGTAATAGGTTAGACAGGTAACAGAAAGGCTATTCAGACAGAACGCATTAGAGAATAGTAATCATCTTTATAATATTATCTTCATATATATATGTAATTAGATAGATAGATTTATGTGTCTACAAAGTAACACAAATTTTCAATTTAAAATTCCCGGGGCTTATGTAATTTCAATCTTCTTTCTTTTTTAGGTTTCCCTTGGCATCTGTGTGAAATTTGACCTTTAAAATATTCATTAGTGTTTGAATTACGCTCGGCTTTGTGCAACGCTAAAACTGATTCCGGCAATTTTTGAAATGTCTGAATTAATTTAGCAAAGAACTTGCATTCAATTTTGTTTGCGGAAACGTACAGAATGTTGCAGAAGGCATTCGGTGAGCATTCCTATATAGAACAAAAATATTTGTAAGTGATCTAAACAATTCAAAGAAGGCAGAGAACACATTAGAGACGAAGAGCCCTGTGGTTGACCATCCACCTCAACCGACGAAGCTCACGTCTAAACATTTACAGATTTGGTGCTTGTAAACCATCGATTTACGATTAGAGACCTTGCTGATGATATTGGAATTTCAAAAGGATAAGTCAATTCCATTTTGGGCTTCAAACGCGTGAAATCTCGATTGATACCAAAAACACTGAATGCGCCAGCTCCCACTGTATTGATTCTTCGTGACCTTTTCGCCAAAGATGAAATCCATATCCTTCATATAATCCAAATCACAACCACCGTATTCACTTGATTTAGCAAGATACGAAGCAAGATTTAGCAATTAGATTTAGATTGATTTAGCAAGACTTCTGACAATTCCCTAAACTGAAAATACCACTCGAGTCGATTGAAGAGATTCAACGTGAATCGACGCGCGCTATTAAGGTCATCCCTGCCGATGACTTTTTAGCATGTATTGAGGATTGGAAAAAAAAGTTTGCATAAGTGCAATGTACCCGGAGGGGATTTCTATGAAGGCGATGAAATAAATTTGGGCAAATAAATAAAGAGTTTTTGAAAAAAAAATAATTGGTCTTACTTTTTGGGCACATATATATATACATATATGTTCAATAGCATTATAGCAGTACTATTTTTATAAATCTTGCTTGAACTTGGACAGTTCTGCTAGTCACGTTCATTTAAAATCGGCGAAGCGAAATTCGAAACGGGAGTTTCTCTTATCCGAAAAGTTCTCCAGGTCAGTAGAGATATTCGCGCCAGTTCCCGAGAGACCATTTGCTGAACTGCAAGATAGAGATAAGGGAGAAAGAAAAAAAACGGTTTGTTTTCTACCAATTGTGTTTGATGGCAGTTTCCGTTTATCAGTATTAGGGTGCTGACATCTGAGAAAGCCAACTTTATCCTTCACGGGAGATGCTTTCTATCGATTCCAGGCCTTAGCAGAATGTATCAACCTTATACCAGGGCGAAAAACAATAGAGATAGGTAATACCTTGTAATATCTTTTATTACATATAACACTTTTCATATCTTTAAATTTATTTCTGTATAATACTTTAATCAGGTTTTAGTTTAAAAATATTTTTTATGTCAGTAAAAAGAAATACTGCCAGGATTGTCCTTTATCTCGTTGGGTTTTATAAACAATAAAAAGATTCCGAAAGGTTATTTTCAGTGTTAAACGTTTATTGAATGACTGGACAACATTATTGCAATGTATAAAATTAGCACATGTTTCTATTCATTATTCCTTTAATATCTAATGTTACATTTTTTTATTGTTATACGAAATTAGAAAATGCTCTATTTCTAAATCTCTAAAAGGTAAATTATTAAATAAAAGAAATTTTTCGGTCTAAACTTATTATACTTCTGATATTTATCTTTATGTTTCTTCTTTTCTGATAAATTTTATCAGAATCTTTATTACCCAACAATAATTTTAACTATTCTAATGTATAAAATTTAAGGAATGCCACATGGGAAGAGATGGTGTTGTATGTTCTATACCATGTCTGTAGCGAATCAGAAAAAATCTTATCAATTCGTATCTGTTCTATTTTTGCATTAATAAGTATGTAAATATTTTAGTAATTATATTAAAAATATGTATTAAAAACAGCATGTTTGCAACATTTCGTAAATATTTTGCAAGGAAATTGTTTGAAGACATACGTATATTCTTTTTCATATTGCTGTTATAATGTAAAAGAATATGTAGAAGACATAATATTTTTAAAAAAATGTCTAAAAGAAGAACTAACACTACCAAAATTTAAAACATTATTTTTATTGATTGCATTAAATATTTAATTTCAAAATATTTGTTGATTATAAAGTTTTAAAATTTATTTCTTTTATGTATTTGAAATATTTAAGGGAATATTAATAAAACTTCAAAGCCTGACTTCAAGCCTAAGGTGATTTTTGTACATTATTTTTACATCAACAATTGCCTATAAGTAAAAAAAAATACAAATATATAATCGAATAATGCTTTTTAAACTCAAACATTCTTCAATCAAGGGCAGTCCATATTTAATGAATCACTGAATGGTCAAATGGAAGTGGCATAAGTTATATAGGATTTCTTTAAACTCAAACATTCTTCAATCCATATTTAATGAATCACTGAATGTTCAAATGGAAGTGAAAATTCCGGAGCTCAATTTACCAACTATTGGAATAGAAGTTCACAAGACCTCATATTATGGGTTAGACCTGTCATGAAATTCAAGCTAATTGCACTACTAAGTAGCAGTCAGTTTATGTACACACCTAATCAGAAAAGAAACACAATCAAAAGATGTTTATAATGTCGATGAAGTAAGAATAACTTTTAAAATCGAATAATAACCTGTTGTTACCCTCCCAAAACAGAAATGAATTTTTTTTAATGATTGCATTAAATATTTAATTTCAAAATATTTGTTGGTCACAAAATTTTAAAACTTATTTTTTTTAAATTATTTAAAAGATTTAAACGAATAATAATAAAACTTCAAAAAATGACTTTAAGTTGATTTTTGTATATAAATTTTACAATAATAATTACCTAAAAGTAAGAAAAATCCAAATATAACTCGAATAGGATGTCTTTAAACTCAAACATTCTTCAATTCAGGTTTTAAAGTCTTGGTTTTTACTAGACAAATAACGGCTTCAAGAAGAGGGCCACATTCAAGTTCATGGGAACATTTTAATTTTTATCCACGAACAATATATACATATATATAGTACTCTATTTACAAAAGTGAAAATTAAAGATAATTTGAGTAACGCTTGCAGTTCACTCCAAGAACGGACATTTGTAGAGTTATCGAGTCTATGATGAATCTAATACACTGGTCTGCGGCAGACCTTAATTATCACACGATGTGACCACAAGGGGCTCACTTTGTAAACAAGCGGAATCTACTGCCTATTCTGTTTCAGAGAAAAAAAAAGAAGAACAACACTTCTAGTCTACTCGTCATGAACTCTATTTTCCTTCTTCACCAAAAATCTTATTTTTCATCTTTTCTTCTTTCCGTCAAGAGGTCTACTTTGCTACTACTACTACTACTACTACTTTCCTCACTTCTCATTAGAGTAGACATTTTTCAGCTCATGGTCTATCACCAATCATGATGGTATATCAATTGGTTGATATTCAATTTGTAATTGTTTTGACTTGTGAAGATCTCACAGACATTCACTAATACCGAATATCTGCACCGACTATATACATGATACCGAATATCTGTTATCAGATTTGAGTGACAGATTATTCTCCTTAGTACAACGCACTTTTTTTTATAACTACCCACAAACAAAGCCCGTCTGCTGTTAAATTTGAATGATGAGTTTATTATATATTTTTCAAATAACAAATATTCCTCTCTCCTGGGAATATTAATCAGCATATATGACACTTAAACAGAAAATATGTTTATCATAGGATCGACAAAGTAAGAATAACTTTGAAAATCGAACAATAACCTGTAATCTCCCAAATTGTTTATTCTCACCTGCTCAAAAACCAATCAGTCTCGGCAATCCTTCACGATCGTTCATTTGCTCTAATTTGATTCCGAAAAGTTCTTTTGTCGTTTCGAATAAACCGCGAAGGGCGGGACCTCAACTGCCTTTGAATGACTGGAAATCCAAACTCTTTAGGGAGCGAATAAAGATCTCGCAACAAGAACAAGAAAGATAGGATTTCTTTAAATTCAAACATTCTTCAATCCAGATTAATCCATATTTAATGAATCCCAGAATGGCCAAATGGAAGTGACCCAAGTTATATAGGGGTTCTTTAAAATTTAACATTCTTCAATTCAGACCAATCCATATTCAACAAATCACATAATGGTCATATGGAATTGACAAAAGTCATATAAGGTTCCTTTAAACTCAAACATACTTCAATCCAGCTCAGTCTATATTTAATGAATCACATAATGGTCAAACGAAAGTGACGCAAGTTATATATTTAGTTTCTTTAAACTCAAATATTCTTCAATCTAGGTCAATCCATATTTAATGAATCACAGAATGGTCATTTGGAAGTGACACAAGTTATATACGGTTTCTTTAAACTCAAACATTCTTCAGTCTAGGTCAATCCATATTTAATGAAACACAGAATGATAAAATGGAAGTGACCAAGTCTGCAATTCCGGATTGTTTAAACTCAAACTTTCTTCGAACTGAATCAATCAATATTTAATGTAATAGTTAAATGGAAAAGACACAAGTTCCAGAACTCAATTTACCAACTGTTGTGGCAAGTTCACAACCAAATATAATGGGCTACATTTTTCATTAAATTTAAGTTGATTATACTACTAAGTATCCATTAGATTATGTAGAAACCTAATAAAAAAAAGAACACAAACGTAAGATGCGTATAGTATCGATAAAATAACTTTGAAAATCGAACAATAACTTGTGATTTTGCAAATTGTTCATTCTCACCTGCTCAAAATCCAATCAGTTTCGGCAATCATTCATGATCGTTCATTTTCTCTAATTTGATTTCGAAAAGGAAGCCCCCTTTGTCGATTCGAATAAACAGCGAAGGGCGGGACCCCTGAATGAGTGGAAATCCAATCGCTTTGGGGAGCGAACAAAGATCTCGTCGATCTGTTTATTTGCTTTCTGTCGGTGGCAGCCGCTCCGAGTTCATTATCTCCTGTTGACAGAACAGGCCCGTGGAACAAACGATTTCCACTGAGTTAATTAGCGGTCCCTGTCGCCTGCCGCCGGGAAGGGGGAAGGGGTAGTGTCTCCGCGGAACAGAAATGGGATTTCATAGAAAAGATGTGCCCCCTCCACTCAAAACTTATTCTCCAGCCATGAAAAGCCTCTGACTTCAACTATTCTTCCGAAAAGATAATGAGGTGGAGCTAAATAATATCTAAAAAAAGAATTTTAGAATTACTTTTACTTTAATTATGAATGCATTGATCCCTAGTATGTTCAATCATAAATTATAAAATTTATAATTCACTATATTATTAAGTTATTTATTAAATAACTTAATAATATAAAGAATACCCAAAGAATTCTTATACCCAAATAATTCTTAAATCTTAAATATACCCAAAGAATTCTTCTTCCCTGTATAGAGTTGTATTGTAGGAAAACAGCATAGGAGTATAAAGAATTGTATTGTAGGAAAGCAGTAAAGGAATATATAGAGTTGTATTGTAGGAAAACAGTATAGGAGTATAAAGAATTGTATTGTAAGAAAGCAGTATAGAAGTATATAGGGTTTTATTGTAGGTTAACAATATTGAATTATATAGAGATGTATTGTAGGAAAACAGTATAGGAGTATATAGTGTTGTATTGCAGGAAAGTAGTATAGGAGTTTATAGAGTTGTATTGCAAGACAAGTAGTATAGGTATATATAAAGTTATTCAGGAGCTTAGAATAGGAGTGTTTAGAGTTGTATTGCAGGAAAATAGTATAGGAGTATATAGAATTGTATTACGGTAAAATCGTATAGGAGTATATAGAGTTGTATTGTAGGTAAACAATATTGAATTATATAGAGATGTATTGTAGGAAAATAGAATAAGAATATATAGAGTTAGTTGTGTTGTAGGAAAATTGTATACGAGTATATAGAAATATATTGCAGGAAAATTCAAAATTCATCAATACGATGTTGAAATAAATAACTGTAAATATTAGTTATCTTTGAGTATGTTTAACATGATAATATATAATAACTAAAATCTATACACGATACCATAAATTCAATTTTTTAAAAAAATATTTAAAATCTTTTTATATACATTTAAAATTAAATTTGATTAAGATACAAATAATTATTTGTATATTCCATTATTATTTCAAATTAAAAATATCTCCCCAGAAATTTTGGGATTGAATAGTGTTATTAAAATATTATAATATAATAAAATTGTATCTTCACAGCATATACGTAGAATTCTCTTATTAATATTATCATTATGGAGCTACTTTATCTGATATCTTATGGCGACTTATTTCATCTAGTTTCAAAGAAATGTTGCCACTTTAGTGTAGCAAAAATTTCATTAGAAATTCCATTTCTGAATAATCTAAATTGATTTCTTTTATATAATTTAGGCATTCAATTCCTTTTCTATAAAATATGGAGCAATTTTGCAAACCTAATATTGATTAATTGGTACTTTAATTTTATATCTTATCAATAAAATTCTTAATCTTTACTTTAATAAAATTGAATTTCTGAATATAAAACGTAATGTTTCTATAAATCCGTTATGTGCATGTTTTTATCGAAATATCTGTGATCAACATGTGAAAATATGTTTTATTTATATGTAGTTTTAAGGCATTGATAAAAAAAAAGAGTTCATGATAATAAAAATTGCAGAAAGGTAAAAAACACTTTTTTGGGGAAAAACAATTTAAATTCATAGGAAACTTCATAAAATTCTACTAAAATAAAAATAATATATAATTTTATATTTTTTGATGAAATGGAAAAAAGTTTCATCAGTCTAAAAATAAAATAAAATAAAATTATTTGATTTGATTTTTAAATTAAATTATTGATAAATAAAAGTATTTGAATTTATTCAAGGTGGTTATTAAATTAGAAAGGCTTCCATATTTTTGCTACACAACATGTTTAGTACAGCATATAAACGTATAATATAAGTGTTTAATAATGGATATGATTACTTGACATTATTACATTTGTTGTATAATAATTGACTTTCATACTGAAATTGGAGAAATAATTTCATCAATTACAATTAATAATAAATCATGGTTTTAATATTTTTCACTCATTTGATCTAAATTAGCAGGTTGTATTTTCATTTTGAAGTATAATCAAAAACTATTACTTACCTCTAACAGTTGCTAACAGAAATAATAATAATGAACCCCGAGCGAACACTCTATTATAAAATGACATCTGCAAAACAAAAGGCATTGATTTAAAATCTTGTATACTGTAGAAAATCAACTTAGTTCTTATTGAATTTTAAGAAAGATACATTTTAATTGCAGTTTTATTTCTTATGCATTAATAATTGTATTCAATCATTTAAAACCAAAAAAATATTTTATCAAAAATTAGACAATAATCTAAATAATTTTACGTTAGTAAGAATTCTGAATTTTAATTTTTTCTTATTGAATTAAATAATAAATACAGTTTTGAACAAAAGCAGTATAGAATTCCTTAAAAAATATATTCATTTCGAAATTATTCTAAAATAAATAAAATTCTACAATCGTTTGCCATAAAAAAGCAGCAAGACGATATTAAAAATAATTTGGATATTTTCATGATTTTTTTTTTACGAAATTTAATAGAAAATTATTGTTTACTCCTTTTTTTTTTCTCGTGATTTACAAAAGTAGCTTCATTTCGAATTATGAAACAATTTTTTTTGGAAGAACATTATTTATAGTTTCCTAAAAATACAATAATTTAAATTTATAGCTTTAATTTGGAAAAAGTCACAGTTTTAAAAACTGATTGTTTATCTAAAAGTTTTGTACTTTTTTTTTTGGCAACAAGGATTATCACTAGCTAAGATTGTTAATTTAAAATGTCTATGTTAAAATGAGCAATATACGTTGGAATGTTTTCAGAAACACAAATCCACTTATGGATAGGAAAAGAATTACAGGCATAAAAGTATGAAATTTAAACAACGTTATTTGATTTAGGAAATCGAAGAAAAACTCTTTTTTTCTGAATTATTTAAGGAAACTGCATACCTAATAATAAGGATAGTTTATCAAAATTAATCTGAAAGACTAAAACAGAAGAAATTGCATTCAAATAAGCTCTAACCTACAACAACTTTATAGTGAACAATTATTCACGGACAATTATTTAAAGCTAAAACTTTTGATAAATGTCCTTATTATAATTAGTAAGCGCTTAGTATAATTAGGGTAATTCAAGAGAGATGAAAAATAAGCGAAGTATTGAGAATTCCAATTGTAAACATGGGAGATGTTTGCAGTATAAGCAGAATGTGTAACAGTATGTTCAAAGTATTCCCGTTGTAAAATGTAGGAATAAAATCCAATACTACATGGTGTTAGAGGGTGCAGCAGAAATCTTTAATTGTAAAAAAGTAGTCAGACGTTCTACTGTATATACATTATATATGAACGAGACTAACAAAAGGTGGTCTATAAAACTAGAAAAAAATACTAATTTTTGTGAAAAACCAAATTTTATAATTAAATTAAAATATTTTTTAAATCACAAGCACTTTACTGTGGCACTTTGCTGTATGAGCAGTGAATATACTGCAATAGAGGATTATTAATATATTAATGATTGATTGATTTAATGTACATTTATTGCAGTGTATTCAATCAATGATCAACAAGTACTGCAATAGATCATTCAATCAATGGTCAACAAGTACTGCATTAGATAATTCAATCAATTCTATGGCAGTACATCACAATCAATGATCTATTGAAGTACACCACAATCAATGATCTATTGCTATACTTCACAATCAATGATCTATTGTTGTACTTCACAATCAATGATCTATTGATTGTGATCCTCACAATCAAAGATGCAACATAAATAAACTTAACTTTCAGCCCTATTAAATTATATGATACATATAACTGGAATTATTGAAGAAAATCCAGGATGACAACATTAACATATTAGGCTAGACCCCACAGTTTCCAGATTTTAACTTAACTTTTAAAATTAAAGTTATCTCAGCATTCAAAGGTATCCAATATCCCTCTAACATGTAAAGTATAACTATAAAATGATATAAAAATTTCAGAAGATGACAGATTAGTTGTGTTGCTGTTTCTTATCCCACTTGGCAGACCACAATATCTAATCCAAGAACCCAGTTGCGGTCATGTGGAAAGACGGGCAGCTTCTTTGTAATGGAGCACCCGTAGTTAGAAGTCTAAGTTGGCCCCGTGGAGCTGACTTTTTTATGGGTTAGGGTTGTCAGCCCTACACCCAACGATCTAAAGTCATATTAGACCAGGACTTATGGTATAAAGTGGATTCCGAATCACTATATATATCCATGGCACCGCTGGGACTCGACCCCGAAACCTGTGGCACCTAGTCACTCGGTTCGGAATCCACGTTAAGCTGTAGGTCTCTGTCTAATTAGCCTAAAAACAAAATGGCCGTAAAGCGACAAACGAAACCAAACTATTTGGACCGTATTTTGGACCGTGGCATTTTGCCTGCTGGCAGGTTCCTAAAAAGGAGATGTTTTCTTTATACAGGATAGGGTTGTCAACTCTACGCCCACAGTCCTATTGGACTAGGACCTACGGCTTCAAGTGTATTCTGAACCACTCCAAACACTCATGGCACCGTCGGAACTCGAATCCAAAACCTGTGGCTCCGAGAGCCAGAGCTCTAGTCACTCGGTAATTCAGGCCATTAACGTCTTTAAAATAGTTGATTAAATCATAAAGTCGAACAGCAATATCCCCAAATATTAAATCTGCATAATTTTTGTGTTTGATTAAATATGAAGATTTTCATTTTAATTTATATTCAACTATATTTCAAATTATTTTAATTATAAAGGGGAGGCATCGTACTTTTGGTCATGACTGTTGTAATTAAGCATAAAATATTCTTATTCATATTAATATCAATTCAAACATATTATTAAAAACAACAAATCGACTGAAATTATAGTTCTGAATTCCAATGAAAATAACAATTAAACAGTAATATATGAATAGCATTATGCTTTTATCCCCCTTTTCATCTAGATAATAAAGTGTAAACGCACCGGCTGTGGAGCAACTTTGATTATTCTCCGCGAAAGCTTCAGGGAGACATCGTCACAAATGTTTCTAATTTCCATAATTTAGGAGCAATGACTCCTTTTCTTTCTGATTGCGGGACCGTTATCAGACAATTAATAGGGAAATGAAATTCTAAATATGCATTAATGGAAATAGAATTGCCGTTTGTTGAATTCGCCAATGAAAGAGTAAATACTGGACCTCTTTATTATGGTAATAGATTCGAAAACGCTGTGAGATATGATCTTTAATTTAAATGGGCTTTAAATTTATGTATAAGGAGATTCAGATGAGCTAAGATAAAAATAAATTTATTACCTTCTCGTATGTTTATTAAGCAGAGAATGTATACGGCCTTTTAAAATAAACCATTCTGTGATGAAACTATTTGGTAGATAGCAGTTTGAACTACAGAGTTTTACTGTTGTTAATTTTTAAATTTCTTCAGAAAATGAGATCAAATTATGACAACACAAATTATACCTATTATATTATTATTGAAAAGACTAGTCACAGTTTTTGTACAACAGCATTCTACTCATTTTCTTAGCAATTTTCTTATCAATTTCTTAAATATTAACTTAAAAACATTTATTTACATAAACATTTTACATGAAATTCATTTATGTTAAAGACAGTTTTGTTTGAAACCTGACAAATGGTGCAGAACTGAAAACGTTTGTGTTTAAGTTCGAAATGGGTTGTAGCATTTTTCCAACAGGAAGAGTTGTAGCATTTCATTCCCAGGAGAGAGAAATATATAGTCTTTGACTAGTACAAAATATCAACTCATCACTTAAATTTGATAACAGATTAGCAGAGTTGTGGTTGGTTTTATTATATGAACAGCTCACAGGTCGAAACAATTACAGATGGAAAATGAACTGCACCATGAGTTGTTGCATAGTGACTGGTGATAGACCATGAACTGAGAAAGCGTCTATTCCAATGAGAAGTGAGGGAGGAGAAAAAAAGGAGTTCTGCTAGGAATCGATAAGAAAGGTTGTTCCTGTTATTTTATCTGAAGTGACTAGATAGGCCGGAGTTTCCACCTGTTTTCAAAGTGAGCCACTTATGGTTTCGTGTATTACGCCCTGTGACAATTGAGGTCTGCTGCAGACTTGGTGATATACTAGTAGATTCGTCGTAGACTGGAGATTTCTAAAAATCTAGTGAACTGCACTTGTAAATCAAATTATCTTTAATTTTATTTATTTATTTATTTTTTTTTTGTAAATTGAGTTCTGCATATGTTCTATATGTAATGTTTGTGAATAAAAATTAAAGTGTTAAGTGTGTAAGATGGAGACGTTACAGGACATACATTAAATTCATAGGCCAGTACATCTTTCCATTAGATAGAGGAGTAATAAAACACCAAATGTAAAAATCTTATTTTGAGATGATGGTTATAAATCCCGGTGGAAAAATTATACAATGCCCCTGAGTAACACTGAATCTGTTACAGATTTTCTGTTAGTAAAAATTGATCTGCATTTAAAAATATCCAGTATTGAAAAAAGAAAGAACATTCAAATCATTTTAATATTTTAATTTATAAACAACTCATATAAATACAGAAGCCCCTAAATTTTAAAATGTTAAATAATGTGCTTTAATGTTGTTAATTGTTAGCGTTCATCAGAAAATTGAGATAAAATTATGACAAAAGTTAGTTAACTTAAATATTATTATTGAAAGAATATACATAATTTTTGTAAAACAGCATTCTACTCATGCATAAATATTATCATTTCTTAAATATTAATTTAAAAATGTTTATTTACACAAAAATTTTATATCAAATATCGTCTTATGGAAATTTGCTGAGGAATAGAATCTATTAGAATTAACGAACTTTAACTTCATTGTCTAAAGGGAACAGGATAATAAATTCAAGTCCTTGAGCAGGGAAGCGTTGTGAAACAGCGTGATAAACAGGATTATCTCCCAAACTTGTTAACTAAGCATTTCCATCCCATTAACTGAACGTGCTCCTTTCCCAGTTTTCCTGGACTCCTGTGCAGCCAGCATTGATTTATCAGTCTGCATTCTTACCTGGCCTGTCAGGACAAACGAATGGCCCATGATTCGATGCGCCCGGAATACAGCCGCCCATGAACTGTAACCGTAATACCCGTACATGCATCAAACGGGAGTCAGCCATTAATCTTGATTTATTGCGGGGGTGCTTTCCGTTTTCCCAGGGAACCAGAATTTTTTTCCTGGAAAAGCCGCTCATCCATAATGCAGCGAACTACCCAAAAGTCAAAAAAAAAAAAAAAAAAATTTCTACACAGGAGTATTCTGGTGCATCATAGATATAGTTACACGACATTCCTTTCGGTATTTTTTTTTGTTGTTGTTGTTGCTGTTTTGTTGTTGTTGTTGCTGTTTTGTTGTTGTCGTTTTACTTTTTTTGTGGAATAAAGTAAAAAAGTTTTCCGGGTTTTTCGGAAGAATTTTCTGTTGTTTCCTCGGTTCACCTCTCAGAAGATGCAAAAATATTGCCGGTAAAAAAACGTTGAATAAAATATCTGATGCTAAATAAGAAACAGGGCTAACTTGCATATAAATCCAGCGTAAGAAGTTTAAATAAAAAATATTACACAATAATATATTTAAAAGTCACAGGAGATTTTGTGCTGTTTTCGGCAATCGTTTATGCTTGTAATTAATCTTGTCACCCTTTTTATCCGATTCAGTTCATTTAATAATATTAAATTTACAAATTAAAAAGTTAAAATTTATTTCTCTTCATTATTGGAATTTTATTACAATTCTAAAAGTACAAAAAAATCAGTAAATTAGTGAAATATAATACCGTATCATTCAAATTGATTTTTTTTAAAAAATCTATTAGAGATCCCTAGCAGATTGCCATTGTCCAACATGGATTGTAGAACCGTTGAGATAGTTAGTTGCAATCTTACAATCACCATGACAAGTTATTCGTCATATATCAAATCAATTATAATATTGTAAAAAATAAAATCAATTATAGTATTGTATTCTATTCAGTCTGGGCTGGTCTGGTTTGTCGCTCATTTGTGCCTGAGGGTCATTTTGGGACCACTTTTGGCTAATTAGACTGGGCCCTACAGTTTAATGTGGATTATGAACTACTACTATACCTCACCACATCACTGTGCCTAATGTTGAGATGCACCTTTGTAGTTTGGGAATGATGTGGGTGAAATTGAGTTGTCACAAAAAGGATTTTGTACAACTAACAAATCTCCATGCCACTGTCAGAATTCAGATATGAAGCTTGTGGTACCAAAGACAAGAGTGCTAGTCAAGTGGCCGTCAATCTGGCTTTTTTTTGCAAATATGTTTTGTAGATTCGGCGACAAATATAACTCATAAGCCGTCATTTTTTTTTTCATAACAGAAAAAAAAATACTAACATGAACTGCATGATGAAAAAATATTTGTAGCCTGTGTTCTTTAATATCCATTACGATTTGAATCTATCAATACAGAATATCCTTTCAGTGGTATTGTAGCGAGATGGATTTTAATGTATAAAATGATAGAATCATTATAATATGAATTATTTACTTTTTTTTTCTTCTAATGCAGTTGGCAAGCAGACCGTGATCTTCGCCATAAAGGCTGCACCGATGTTACTCACTTTGCATTACCCAGGGGGCGCGTGTAACTTGATGGTAAGTCACGGATTTCTACCACATATTTCTGGTTTTAATATTGGAGGTAACATGGATGTTTGTTAGTGGTTCAGAATCTACTTTAAACTGCAGGTGAATTTCTGTATGATAGTATAACGATAAACCAGGACGTAGGGCTAACAAATCTGCCCTAAAAAATTTCATGTTTCAAAATTGGCCAGTTGGAAGGATACCTTGGCCCACCACGGGCTATTCAGCTGAAGACGATAATTTGCCACTAATTGAAGTTGATGAAGACGACAATGATAATAATGTTCAATATGTGGAGCTATTGCATATTGCTAATAGTGATATAGCTCCTTTATTTTGGCCTAATTACGATTTTGGCCACCTTCAGTGCAAATAACATAACATAAATGACAGGATTGTCCGTGTTCTTCTATGAATTAATAAGCTTAACAATTCCTTCTCCAGTAGCTCTTCCTACAATTAGTTTACAAAAAGGTATATCGTCTTGGATTAAAAAATTAAAAATGTAAAGAACCATTACAGTCAAAACAAATTTCAAACACAAATATAAAAAACAAGATTCAAATAACTGGAGTGATATAATTAAAATAAAGATGGTTAAAAATGTGTTATGATACAATTTTAATGCAAGAACAGGATATGTATTTTTGAAAGCCAGCAACTTAAGTAGATACGTTTAATTGCAACATAAAGCGATTCGAAGATTTTAATCAACAAAAGAGTTCATATTTATAGAATTGTGCCCTTTCTTTTATTCGCCTTGCCACTTTAGTATCAGAAAGTGGTTTAATATTAATGTCTTTAAAGAAATCATCTCCACATTTGCAAGAAATTACATATATAAGAGAAGGTTTAATTACTTTTCAGCCTTTGACTTCGGGCGCTATTCCATGACGAATTTGAAAAGAAGCTCAAAATATGCTTCGAAATATTGAATGAATCCAATTCGCATTATTTTATATATCAAATCAATTATTTAATACTTTAATATCCGTAGAATAAATCCACTTAAATTGTGTAAAGGATGCATAGAAATATATATGTTTTCTTAAGCCCTTCCCGCATAGAAATTCTCCAGAATACAATGTAGTAAATAAACTTGCATTAACAGTTTAGTGGAACAGCAGGGAAGGTTCTATTTTCCAGCCACTTTGTTTCACGTGCACCCTGCAATTTTTATCTATTATTACGATAGAACATCCCGAGAGGACTTGCGAATCCTTCCAACCACGAAACAAGGTGAAGTCAATGGAAACAAAAGGAGATCCATCTATCGATCCAAATCAGAGGGGTGGGGTAAAGTTTCCGCCCCTTGTCAAATTAACGAAAAGAGGGATAGGAAATCCTCTAAGTTCCCTCCTGTGATGTAAATACCTCGCTTTTTGCAACTTGCGAAGAAGTGCTAGGCCCGGCGGGACAGAATTAAACTGAGGACACACAGGAGAAAAAATCATTTACATGAAGTCTAGTTTCAAAAGTTTTTTTTTTTTTTTTTTCTTCCATTTTCTTTCGTCGGGTTGCTTAAAGGCTTAATGGAAATGAATGGGAAATTCGAAAGAAAGGCTGGTTACGAATTTTTTCGTTGCACTTAAAGATTTTTTTTTAACTTTTCGATCACCACTTAATTTGAGATTAAAAAGTTTTCTTTGTTGTGAAGATTAATGGAAAAAGAAAATTTCGAATTCTTGGTCTCTAAGTATTCTCTCTCTTTTTTTTTTTTTTTTTTTTCCTTCACGATTAATACCTTATTTTTTAAAAATATAGTATAAAATAATAAATTATACGTCTTTAATCTTGACTCTTCATTAGAAAATAATACATATTAAATTAATATTACATAGGGTAATACGAAAACAAGTAACCATTGCCTAATGATTACTCAACAAATGTATTTATTTTTCTGCATTATACATTAATAAAATAAAATATACCTTTATATTTAATGCTAGTTGATTGTTTCCTATTTTCTGCCTTAAGGCTGGCATGTTATTATAAGAATAAAATGTGATTAAAATTAATTGTCTTAATTAAAATGCACTGAAATCAATTGGCTAATTGCAACACCGTAAAATAATGTGGAAATTTTAATCAACACAAAAGTTAATGTTCATAGAATTGTTCCATTTCTTTTATTTGATTTTCCATTATAGTATCAGAAAGTGAAAGTGATATAATATTAGTGTCTTTAATGGAATTATCGCCATTTTTGCAAGAAATGACATCTGTAAGATAATGTTTAATTAGTTTTTCAGCCATAGTATATGATTCGACTTTCTTAACAATTCGATAACGAATTTTAAAAAGCTCAAAATATGCTAGAAGACAAAAATATATAAGCTCGAAATATGCTGGACATTCGAAATATTGAAGGAATAAAATTCGCTTTATTGTATGAATCAAATCCATTGTTCAATATTTTAGTATTCATTGAATACTTCCTGTTATTTTTAATTATAACATAAGTATTCAATGTATGAGTACTTTCTGTATTATCTAAAGAAGATATAGAAATGTATTAGGTTTGTTTAAATCCTTCCAAAATAGAAACTCTCCAGAATACAATGCAGTAATTAAACTTGCCTTAGCAGTTTAGTGGAACAGCAGGAAACGTTCCATTTTCAAGCGACTTTGTTTCACGTGCACACCCCACAATTTTTCTCTATTATAACGATAGAACACCCCTAGTGGACTTGCGAATCCTTCCAACCACGAAACAAGGTGAAGTCGATGGAAACAAAAGGAGATCCATCTATCGATCCAAATCATAGGGGTGGGGTAAAGTTTCCGCCCCTTGTCAAATTAAGGAAAAGGAGGATGGGAAATCCTCTAAGTCTCCTCGTTTGCTGTGAATACCTTCCTTTTTGCAACTTGCGAGAAAGTTTTAGTTGAATTAAGAATTAACAGAATTAAGTTGAGGACACACAGAGAGAAAACAACATTTACATGGAGTCTAGTTGCGAAAGGTTTTTTTTTTTTTACCTCCATTTTCTTTCGTCGGGTTTTTTAAGGGCTTAATGGAAATGAATGGGAAATTCGAAAGAAAGGATGGTTACGAATTTTTTCGTTGCACTTAAGTTTCTTTTTTTTTAACTTTTGGAACACCACTTAATTTGTTATTATAAACTTTTCCTTGTTGTGAAGATTATTTGAAAAAGAAATTTCCGAAATCTTGGTCTCTTAAGTATTCCCTTTTTTTGCATTTCTTAACAATAAAACTTTTATTTTTTAAATATAGCATAAAATAATATATTATATGCCTCTGATATTTACTCTTCATTTGAAAATAATACATACTAAATTTTATATTCCTTAGGACAATACGAAAACAAGTAATCACTACCTACTGATTTCTAGACCAATTTACTTATTTTTCTGCATTATTCATTAAAAAAATAAAATGTGACTTTATATTTAATGCTAGTTGAGTGTTCCTTATTTTGCGCCTTAAGGCTGGCATGTTAGTATAAGAATACAATGTGATTAAATTAAATGGACTTAATTAAAATGTACTCATATCAATTGGCTAAATGCAACAACGCCAAAAAATGCGAAAATTTTAATCAACATAAAATTTCTTATTCACAGATTTTTTCCATTTCTTTTATCAATCTTACCATTATAGTATCAGAAAGGGTAATACTAATAATGTCTTTAAAGAATTTATCTCCATGTTAGTAAGCAATTACATCTATAAGACAAAGTTTAATTAATTTTTCAGCCATAGTATATGTTCGACTCCCCAGCGATTCAATAAATAATATGAAAAGAAATCTTAACATATGTTTCGAAATATTGAATAAATCACATTCTTTTTATTGTACGAATCATATCAATTGTTTAATACTTTAGTATTAATTAAATAATTCCTCTTAAGTTATCTAAAGGAAGCATACTAATATATTATTGTTTAAACACTTTCCATATATAATGTCTCCAGAATACAATGCAGTAAACTTGCATTAACAGTTTAGGGAAACAGCAAGAAACGTTCCATTTTCTATTTATTGAATGAATCAAATTTGCTTTATCGTATGAATGAGATAAATTGCTTAATACTTTACTGTTCAATGTATTATCTAAAGAAGGCATAGAAATGTATTAGATTTGTTTAAACCCTTCCCACATAGAAATTCTTCTGAATACAATATAGTAAATAAATTGCATTAACAGTTCAGTGGAACGGCAGGAGACGTTCCACTTTCCAGGTCACTTCGTTTCACGCGCACCCCACAATTTTTCTCTATTATTACGATAGAACACCCCGGGAGGACTCGCGAATCCTTCCAACCACGAAACAAGGTGAAGTCAATGGAAACAAAAGGAGATCCCTCCATCGATCCAAATCAGGGGGGAAGGTAAAATTTCCGCCACTTGTCAAATTAACGAAAAAGGAGGATGGGAAATCCTTTGATGTGAATACCTTCTTACTTTTTGCAACTTGCGAAGAAGTTCTAGGTCCGAAGGGATAGAATTAAATTGAGGACATATAGCGGAAAAAAATCGTTTACATGGAGTCTAGTTGCGAAAGGTTTTTTTTACCTCCATTTTCTTTCGTCGCGTGGTTTAAGGGCTTAATGGAAATGAATGGGAAATTCGAAAATAAGGTTGGTTACGATTTTTTTCGTTGCACTCAAAGATTCTTTTTTTAACTTTTCGAGCACCATTTAATTTAAGATTAAAAACTTCTCCATGTTGTGAAGATTAATGGAAAAAGAAATTTCCGAATTCTTGGTCTCTTAAGTATTATCTTTTTTTGTTTGCTTTTCTTCACAATAAAACTTTATTTTTAAAATATAGTATAAAAGAATGAATTATTTGTCCCTAATCTTGACTCTTTTTTTGATAATAATACACACTACATGAATATTAACTCTCAAAATAATATTCCTTAGGGCAATATTAAAACCAATAATCATTGCTCAATGATTTCTCGACCAATTTATTTATTTTTTTCATTATTTCTTAAAAAAAATATAATGAATATTTTTATTTCCTTTTAATTTAATGGTAGTTGAGAGTTTACTGTTTTCTGCCTTAAGGCTGACATGCTATTATAAGAATAAAATGCGAATTAAATAAATGCACTTTATTAAAATGTACTCAAATCGTATTTTTCAAAAGTTGATTTGACATCTAAAAATTTTATAAGCACATAAAATTGGCATTTAGAAAGGTAAAACACTTCACATGCATAATAAGGAAGACATATTTCATCTCTTATTAGCTGGATAAATATTTTGTACCATCAATGCAAATAACATAAGTTTTATCCCAGTTTTGTTCATATTCTTGTATCAATTAGTAAGTATAAAAAATTCGTCTCCAATCGTTCTTCCTACAACTAGTTTACAAAAAGATATATCGTCTTGTATTATAGAGTTAAAAACGTAACGAACCAGTACGATCAAATTAGCTAAGCCATCAATTTATGCAGATTCATTTAATTTCAATGTATAACAATGCGAAGATTTTAATCAACACAAAAGTTGATAATCACAGAATTGTACCTTGTTGTTTTTTCACCTTGCTAGTATAATATCATAAAATGATATAATATTAATGACTTTAATGAAATTATCGCCTTGTTTTCTAGAAATTACATCTATAAGATCAGCAGGTTTAATTAATTTTTCAGCCATAATATATGCTTCGACTCCTCTAGTGATTCAATAACTAATATGAAAATAAGCCTAAATATATGCTTTGAAATATTGAAAATCAAATTCGCTTTATTAAATTTAAATGAATTAATTTAATTGTTCTTCAAATTGATTCAATCAAATCATTTAAAAGAATCAAAGCAATTATAGTATTCATTGAAGACTCCATCCAAAGAAAGTATAGGGGTATATTAGGTTTGTTTAAATCTTTTCCGCATAGAAATTCTCCAGAATACAATGTAGTAAATAAACTTGTATTAACAGTTTAGTGGAACAGCAGGAAACGTTCCATTTTCTAGCCACTTTGTGTTCACCCCACAATTTTTCTCTATCATTACGACAGAACACTCCGGGAGGACTCGCGAATCCTTCCAACCACGAAACAAGGTGAAGTCAATGGAAACAAAAGGAGATCCGTCCATCGATACAAATCAGAGGGGTGGGGTAAAGTTTCGGCACCTTGTCAAATTAACGAAAAGGTCCTCTAAGTCCCCTCCTTTGATGTGAATACATTCTTACTTTTTGCAACTTGCGAAGAAGTTCTGGGCCCGCCGGGACAGATTTAAATTGAGGACACACAGGGGGAAAAAAATCATTTACATGGAGTCTAGTTGCGAAAGTTTTTTTTTCCTTCCATTTTCTTTCGTCGGGTTGTTTAAGGGTGTAATGGAAATGAATGGGAAATTCGAAAGAAAGGCCGGTTACGGATTTTTTTGGCTCACTTAAAGATTCTTTTTTTAACTTTTCGAGCAACACTTAATTTGAGATTAAAAACTTTTGCTTGTTGTGAAGATTAATGGAAAAAGAAATTTCCGAATTCTTGGTCTCTTAAGTATTTCCTTTTTTTTTTTTTTTTTTTTTGCCTTTCTTCCCAATTAACACTTTATTTTTGAAATATATTATAAAGCAATATATTTTATGACTCCAATCTTGGCTCTTCATTTGATAATAATAATTACTGCATTAATATTCCTTAGGGTAATGCTAAAACAAGTAACCCGTGTCCAATGATGATTTCTCGACAAATTTATTTATTTTTAGCGTTATTATTTAAAAAAATATAATGTGCCTTTTTATTTAATGCTATTTGAGTGTTTCCTATTTTTTGTGAAGTCAATGGAAACAAAAGAAGATCCATCTATCGATTAATTTTGCTTGTTTACCACTATACGCAGGATTAGTGTATTTATTCATATCTATTTTCCAAGCCCCAAAGCAAATTGTTCTACTTCTTTATTGTATGGCGGCCTGGTGGACAAATGGCTGCCGCTCTACCTTTTAGTACCACAGACTTCAGGTTCGAATATTGTTAGTTCAAATTCTATGCTTGTTAGTGGTTCAGAATCCGCTTTAAACCATTGGTCGTTGTCTATAGGACCGTTGAGTGATAAACGAGGACGTAGGATTAACAACTCTACCCTAAAAGAAATTCCTGTTTCGAAATCTGGCAGTAGGATGAAGACCTTGGTCCATCATGGATGTTGTACCACTTATGATGATTTGCTACTCTTTGACGACAATGAACACAACAATGAGAATGCTCGATATGTGAATCAATTTCAACAAATCGGGATATATATATCAATACAATCAAAATAGGTAAGCCAGTAACTTATGTCGATTCATCTAATTGCAACATAGAACAATGTGAAGATTTTAATAGACACACAAGTTAATGATCACAAAATTTTGCCATTTCTTTTATTCACTTTTGCCACTGTAGTATCAAAAAGGGGTATACTATTAATGTCTTTAAGGAAATTATCTCCATATTTGCAACAAATTACATCCATAAAACAAGAAGGTTTAATTAATTTTTCAGCCTTAGTATGTTGTTAGTATGTTAGGTACGCTTCGAAATAGTGAAAATCAAATTATATTTATTTAATGAATAAAATCAATTGTTTAATACTTTAGTATTCATTGACTATTTTATGTTAAATTATCTAAAGGAAGCTAAAAATTTATTGATTGTTTAAATGCTTTCCGTATATAAATTCTTCAGAATACAATGCAGTAAATAAAAGTTGCATTACCAGTTTAGTGGAACAGCAGGAGACGTTCCATTTTCCAGCCACTTTCTTTCACTTGCACACCCAACAATTTTCCTCTATTATTACGATAGAACACCCCGGGATGACTTGCAAATCCTTCCAAACACGAAACAAGGTGAAGTCAATGGAAACAAAAGGAGATCCATCTATCGACCCAAATCAGGGGGGTGGAGGGTAAAGTTTCCGCCTCTGATCAAATTAACGAAAAGGAGGATGGAAAATCCTCTAAGTAACCTCCTTTGATGTGAATACCTCACTTTTTGCAACTTGAGAAGAAGTTTTAGGCCCGCCGGGACAGAATTAAATTGAGGACACACAGGGGAAAAAATTATTTACATGGAGTCTAGTTGCGCAAGAGTTTTTTCTTTCTTTCTACCTCCATTTTCTTTCGTCGGGTTGTTTAAGGGCTTAATCGAAATGAATGGGAAATTCGAAAGAAAGCCAGGTTACGAATTTTTTCGTTGCACTTAAGATTCTTTTTTTAACTTTTGGAGCACCACTTAATTTGAGATTAAAAACTTTTCCTTGTTGTGAAGGTTAATGGAAAAATAAAATTTTGAGTTCTTGGTATCTTAAGTATTCTCTTCTTTTTTTGCTTTTCTTCACAATAAAACGATTTTTTTTAAATATAGCATAACATAATATATGCCTGTGATCTTTACTCTTCATTTGACAATAATGCATACTAAATTAATATTCCCTCTCAAGTTTAATATTCCTTTGGGCAATATTAAAACAAGTAATCATTGCTCAATGATTTCTCGACCAATTTATTTATCTTTCTGCATTATTTATTTTAGAAATATAATGTGTCTTTTTACTCCCTTTTAATTTAATGCTAGTCTAGGGTTTCATATTTTCTGCCTTAAGGCTTTCATGTTATTATAAGGATAAAATGTAATTAAAATAAATGGACTTAATTAAAATGTACTCAAATCACATAAAACTCAAGCCCATAAAACCGGCACATAGAAATGTAAAACGTTTCGCAGGGATAATAAAGAAAGCCAGATTTCATCTCTTTCCAAAGAGTTTTTATTCAAAATCAGTTATTCTCTCGAAATTGTTAATGTTTTTGGAATTTTGTCGTGGAATTAATAAAATTAATAAATCTTATTTTTTCTATCAAAAAAATTAAAACATTTATGATTATATGACTCTTAAAAAACCCATCTAATCAAAAATTTTCATTATGTTGAGAAGAATATCTTTTTCCAGTACATAAAGAGCAGATACTTCGTGGCTAAACAAATATAATTTTGATAACTAAATAATATATTTAATATAGACTAAGTAACTGTGAAAATGATAAATCCTGAACCTTTCAGAGAGTGATGAAAAAGAACAGTATCGAACAATTAATGATGTTAAATGCAAAGCGATACAGCACTATGACGATCAACAACACTAAGTATAGCAACACAACTAATAAGTTATAGAACAACCACGAATGATAATAAAATCAACAATTCGTCGAGGTACAGATTCAATGAGCATGAGGAAGGAAAAAATGACCACATGTTGTCAACCATTTGCCACAATTCCTCCTCCGAACAAAATGGTGGTAAAGCACACAAACATGATCAATCAAATTCCATATGTCTTCAATGGGTGAGAGAGTTTATGAGACACTGGTGGCACCTGTATACATTGCAGAATTTGTTGGCTAATATGTTCCATGTACATTGGAGTTTTATCCTGCTGTTAAAATGCATTGGACAATCTTTAAATGAAGGAATGTGCCATCAGCCACAACGCATCTTCAACTTCTCCTCAATCTGTCATAATGTCCCTAATGTGAATTAGTGATGACCGGATATAGGGGGTAATAGCATCCAAGATCCCGGTGCAATATATCATTCCATGGTTAATATCGGATTGGACCTGTCACCACGTCGGCGACAGACTCGTTCGCAGTAATTGTTATTGATGAAACAGAAACGTGACTCGTCGAATAATAGAACTCTGAATTATTCCGTTGTCCATGGGGCACTAGCGCGACACCATTGTAAATGAAGGTATTGATGCTGTTGCGTCAATAGCCTTCTTAACTAGTGCCATGAGTGCAGACTACTTGTGACTAATCGCAAGTACTCTACACCTCACGCTCGTGACACCTGTTCGAGAAAGAGCATCTGATGCACATCATTCCTCAGAATGAACCAGCAAAACATAATATAGTCTCTTTTTCCAATAATCTTCGTTACAGAAGGTGCACCATGGACAGTGTATATGGTTGTCCGCTATGTCACAACGTACTATGGATCAATTTGCCATGGATGTTCGTAGTAGTTCGGAATCCACTTTAAACCGTAGGTTCCGGTCTAATATGATTGTAGAATGTTACTGGGATAGTGTTACTCGCGTCCGTAGCGTACAAGTGGCCCCTGGCTAGTGCTAAAGGAGTAAAGTCTGAGCAGCCCTTGCTTATGTCATAAAGAATACTCTAAATGCACTTGCCACTGCATTAGAACAAAACATTTCTCAAAATTCTGCTGTAATTAATGGCAATATGTTTTAAAGTTGTACCTTCTTGTCCAACATAATAAGGCAATGAATAGGTCGAGTAAAATAATAATAAAGTTCTTTTTTATATCACTCCCGGATACGACATTTCCACAAGTCCTTCTTTTGTCACACATATTCTATTTGAAAGAAATGAATTGGAAGGATCTCCAAGCAAAAACATATTTCCTCAGAAGAATTTTTACACACAAAACCGCATTGCAAGTACAAAATATCCTGACACTTCCCTTTCTTCAAAGGATTGGATTCTGCTGCGAAATATTTCATGGAGAGAGAAATCCCCAAGGAGAGGACGTTCTTCCACCCACAATCTTTACACCCCTTTTCTGAATGGATGCATCCGTATTTGGATACAGAATTGTTTTGCAAACACAATATCATTCTAGATTTTATGGAGTACCATAAAAAAGAATGGTAGAGTTCCGTGAAAAGGAATAATGCTTCTTTTTTTTTTTTTTTTTTTTGGCGGGGGGAAGGGCAGTATTATTCTTTTTCAACTGTAGGCTAAAAACATATTTCATGCATCGCATGCATTACTATAATTCCATAGAGATACAATAAAAATGACTTCGAAGTTTGTGCTCTTTTTTTTTTATTTCCCCTGCGTCAAACAGTGTGGAGTGAGCGAATGCATAAAAGCAGATAGCTTTTACGAAAAAACCCTTCATATAGTCATTTTAAGGAAATAAATAACATAAAAAGCATTGAGAAATATTTTTATATTAAAGTACTGAAATTCTTTACTTCCAAAGAAACAGTTACAGCAGACTACATTAGGGTTTTCTCACATTAATATTTGCATCCAAGAGCTGAGAACTTCATCTGTTTGAAGAGACAAATTCTGTATATTTTTATTGATAAATGTAGTTTTATAAAATGAAACAAATTTATTAAAATATTTATAAGCTTAAAAATATTTATAATGTCAGTAAAATATTTCTCAAAACTTAACGATCACTTTCTTTGGGCACATTCTAAAATAACATTTTTTTCAAGCTACACTCGACTATGAATCCCACTTCAATGCATGAATGGCATATTGGGATCGTGTTGTACACAAAATTACAGAGAAGTTTCATGTATCAAGATGTATGCATCGCATGCATTACTGTAATTCCATAGAGATGCAATAAAAATGACTGTGAAGTTTATGCTCTTTTTTTATTTCCCCTGCGTCCAATAGTGCGGAGTGAACGAATAAATAAAGGCAGATAGCTTTTAGGAAAATTCATTTCGTCTTTAAAACACTTCATAGAGTTATTTTAAACTAAAGTTTCCTTTCACAGTTAAAACATGGATTGTTTGATGAATTTAAAACTCCACATGTTTGGGTCATGTTACGTGCTTAAATAAAATAAATAGCGTTTCGAAAAATGTTTGTATTGAAGTACTGAAGTTATTTATTTCCAAAAAAATAGTTACAATAGACGGGAATAAAATTAGTTTTTTCTCAATTCAATATTTACATTCCAGAGCTGAGAACTTCCTTTGTTAAAAGAAACAAATTCTATAGATTTTTAGTTATAAATGTAGTTATATAAAATAAAACAATTTTAGCAAAGTATTTACAAGCGTAAAATATTTATATCAGTAAAATATTTCTGAAAACTTAACGATCACTTTCTTTTTTTCTGAAAATAGGAGATTCATAATACTTGGAATATATTGTTTTATTATCTTTTTTTTTCAAGTTGCAGTCGACTATGAATCTCACTTCAATGCCTAAATGGCATAAAATTTACTTTGACACTCGAAATTCTGGAAATTTATGCCTATGAAAGCTTACAAATTCCTTTTAAAATACAAGAAATATTGCTCGTACTTTCTAGCAACCAAAAGATTATAAATAAGGAGAACAGATTTGAAAAAAGTACGAAAAAATAAAACTACAAATCGTAACATAACGTTTTAACAGGTTAAACGACGATTGGAAAATATGACGTAAACTGGGACATGAAATAAAAAGTGCAAAAGAGATAATAACCTCAAAAGATAAATTTTATTCACTAAGGTTGGCATGACACTATATTAAAATTGTATTTTATAAAAGGAATTTTGCCATAGGGTTTGATGGCCGAGTGACTAGTACTCTGGTACTCGGTGCCACAGGTTACGGATTCGAATCCAGGTGGTGCCTTAGATTTTTGTATAGTGATTCGGAATCCACCTTAAACCGTAGGAATAACTGTTGGGAGTACCCTAACTCGTAAAAAGAAAACATCTCATGTCTCGATATCTGGCAGTAAAATCTTTACAAAAAAGTATATTGTCTTGGATTGAAGAATTAAAAACGCAACGAACTATTACAATCAAATTAGCTAAGCCAGCAACATATGTAGATTCATCTAATTGCAACATAAAATGATTCGAAGATTTTAATCAAACAAATCAATTTATTTTTTACAAAAGTCCATGTTTGCAAAATTGTTCCATTTCATTTATTTGCTTTATCACTATAGTATCAAAAACTGGTATGTTATTAATATATTTAATGAAATTATCTCCCTGTTTGCAATAAATTACATTCATTAGACAAGGTATAATTAACTTTACAGAAATGGTATATGTTTCTACTTCCCTAGCGTTTCGATAACTAATTCGAAAAGAAGCTTAAGATATTCTCTGAAATACTGAATGAATCGAATTCACTTTATTGTACGAATCATATAAATTGTTTAATACTTTAGTATTCAATGAAGATTTTAATCGACCCAAAAGTTCATATTCACTTAATTGATTCCCATTTCTTTCATTCGCTTGCCACTATAGTTTCAGAATGGGATGCATGGGGTAATGTCTTTAATTAAATTATCTCCATGTTTACAAAAAATTGCATCTATTAGACAAGGTTTAATTAGTTTTTCAGAAATGGTATAGGCTTTGACTTCCTAGCGATTCGATAACGAATTTGAAAAGAAGCATCAAGATATGATTCGAAATATTGAATGAATCACATTCGCTTTATTGTATGAATCAAATCAATTGTTCAATACTTAAGTATTCATTAATTACTTTTGTTAAATTACCTAAAGGAGCCGTGGAACCGTATTATGTTTGTGTAAATCCTTCCCTCATAGAAATTCTCCGGAATACAATGTAGTAAATAAGTTGTTTAATGGAACCACGGGAAACGTTCCATTTTCCCTTTATTGTATGAAACAAACTAATTTCTTAACACTTTACTGTTCAATGAATACTTCCTGTTAAATTATCTAAAAAAGGCATATAAGTGTATTAGGGTTTTGTTTAAATCCTTCCAACATAGAAATCCTCCAAAATAAAATGTAGTAAATAAACTTGCATTAGCAATTTAGTGGAACAGCAGGAAACGCTCCATTTTCCAGCCACTTTGTTCCGCGTGCACCCCCTACAATTTTTCTCTATTATTACGATAGAAACACCCCGGGAGGACTTGCGAATCCTTCCAACCACGAAACAAGGTGAAGTCAATCGAAACAAAAGGAGATCCATCTATCGATCCAAATCAGAGGGGTGGGGTAAAGTTTCCGCCCCTTGTCAAATTAACGAAAAAGGAGGATGGGAAATCCTCTAAGATCCTTCTTTGATGTGAATACCTTCTTACTTTTTGCAACTTGCGAAGAAGTTGTGGGCCCGACGGGACAGAATTAAATTGAGGACACACAGGGGAAAAAATCATTTACATGGAGTCTAGTTTCGAAAGTTATTTTTTTTACCTCCATTTTCTTTCGTCGGATAGTTTAAGGGCTTAATGGAAATGAATGGGAAATTCGAAAGAAAGGCTGCTTACGGATTTTTTCGTTGCACTTAAGATTCTTTCTTTAACTTTTGGAGCACCACTTAATTTGAGATTAAAAAGTTTTCCTTTTGAAGATTAATGGAAAAAGGAAATTTCTGCATTTTTGGTCTCTTAAGTATTCCGTTGTGTTGCTTTTCTTCACAATTAATACTTTATTTTTAAAATATAGCTTAAAAAAATATATATTATATATCTTCAATCTTGATGTTTTATTTGAAAATAATACATACTACATTAATATTCCTTAGGGTAATACGAAAACAAGTAACCGTTGCTTAATGATTACTCGACTAATTTGTTTATTTTTCTGCATTCTTCAGTAAAAACATGTTATGTGCCTTTTTAATTTAATGCTAGTTGAGTGTTTACTATTTTCAGCCTTAAGGCGGGTATTTTATTATAAAAATAAAATGTGATAAAAACAAATGGACTTATTTAAAATGTACTCAAGTTAATTGGCTAATTCCAACAACATAAAATAATGCGAAAATTTTAATCGACACAAAAGTTTATGTTCACAGAATTGTTCCATTCCTTTTATTCGCTTTGCCATTATAGTATCAGAAAGTATTTGCATATTTAAGTCTTTAATGAAATTTTCTCAAAGTTAGAAAGAAATTACATCTATAAGAAAATGTTTAAGTAATTTTTCAGCTATAGTATATTCTTCTACTTTCCTAGTGATTCAATAACTAATATGAAAAGAAGCCTCAAGATATGCTTCGAAATATTCAATGAATCAAATCAATTGTTTAATACTTTAGTATTTATTGAATAATTATTCTTAAATTATCTAAAGGAGGCATAGGGATATATTATGTTTGTTTAAATCCTTCCCACATAGAAATTCTCCGGAACAAAATGTAGTAAATAAACTTGCATTAACAGTTTAGTGGAACAGCAGGAAACGTTCCGTTTTCCATTTATTAAATGAATCAAATTCGTTTTATTATGTGAGTCACACCAATTTCATAATACTTCAACATTCAATGAATGCTTCCTGTCAAATTATCTAAAGGAGGCAAATAAATATATTTAGTTTGTTTAAATCCTTCCCACATAGAAATTCTCCAGAATACAATGTAGTAAATAAACTTGTATTAACAGTTTAGTGGAACAGCAGGAAACGTTCCATTTTCCAGCCACTTTGTGTTCACCCCACAATTTTTCTCTATCATTACGACAGAACACTCCGGGAGGACTTGCGAATCCTTCCAACCACGAAACAAGGTGAAGTCAATGGAAACAAAAGGAGATCCATCCATCGATCCAAATCAGAGGGGTGGGGTAAAGTTTCCGCCCCTTGACAAATTAACGAAAAAGAGGATAGGAAATCCTCTAAGTCTCCTCCTTTGATGTGAATACCTTGTTACTTTTTGCAACTTGCAAAGAAGTTCTAGGCCTGCCGGGACAGAATTAAATTGAGGACGCAGAGGGGAAAAAAATCTTTTCGTGAAGTCTAGTTTCGTAAAGCTTTTTTTTTTTACCTCCATTTTCTTTCGTCGGGTTGTTTAAGGGCTTAATGGAAATGAATGGGAAATTCGAAAGAAAGGATGGTTACGAATTTTTTCGTTGCACTTAAGTTTCTTTTTTTTTAACTTTTGGAACACCACTTAATTTAAGACTAAGAAGTTTTCATTTTGTGAAGATTAATGGAAAAAGAAAATTCCGAATTCTTGGTCTCTTAAGTATTGTCTTTTTTTTTATTTGCTTTTCTTCACAATTAATACTTTATTTTTAAATATAATATAAAACAATAAATTATTTGTCCCTAATCTTGACTCTTCTTTTGATAATAATACATACTACATTAATTTTAACTCTCTAATTAATATTCCTTTGGGCAATATTAAAACAAGTAATCATTGCTCAAGGATTTCACGACCAATTTATATATTTTTCTGCATTATTCATTTAAGAAATATAATGTGTATTTTTACTCCCTTTTAATTTAATGCTAGTTGAGATTTTTCTGTTTTCTACCTTAAGGCTGAATTGCTATTATAAGAATAAAGTGGGATTAAAATAAATGCACGTAATTAAAATGTACTCAAATCATATTTTTCAAATGTCAAGGCTATAAAAATTGGCGCCTAGAATGATAAAGATTTACGCATGCATAATGAAGAAAGGCAGACTTCATATTTTTCTAAAGAGTTTCCTTTCAAAGTTAGTTATTCTTGCGAAATTTTAATATTTTTGGTACTTTTTCGTGGATTTAATAAAATTGATAAATCTTGTTTTTTCTATAAATAAATTTAAAAACTATGACGATATGACTGTTAAAAAACCATCTTATAAAGAATTGATCGGATACAGAAAAAGAAATTCTTGGATACATACTTATGTATCCAAAAACATATCTTTCATTTATTTAGAGATCAGATACTAGAATGGTGGAGAATTTTTATGAATCTAAAGTGCACTTAATCTCTTAGTGTAGACTTAATAACTGTGAAAATGCAAAAACAGGAAGCATGAAGATAGCAATGAAGCCAGAACAGTATCGAACGATTAATGATGTTAAATGCTACTCAATATAACAACACGATGATCTATAACACTAAGTACAGTACTACAACCAATAATAGGTTTTTGCCACATTTCATCCTCTGGTCACGATCATGGCAGCACACATAAAAGATGATCAGTCAATATCCATACGCCTTCGATGGGTGAGAGAGAATAACCTGACACTGGTGGCGCCTGGATATTTAGAAGAGTTTTTGACTTTGGTAAAAGGCATTGGACAACCTAATGAAGGAATGTACCATCAGCTACAGCGCATCATTCACTTCTCATTAATATGTCAAAATGCCCTACTGCGGACCAGTGGTGACTGAATATCGAGGGTAATAACGTCCCAAATCTTAGTGCAATGTATCATTCCACCGTTATTATCGGATTAGATCTGCCACCACGTCAGCAACAGACTCGTTCGCAGTAATTATACCTGATGAAACAGAAACATGAATTGTCAAAGAACATGACTCTCAATTATTCCGTCGTCCATGAGCTCTAGCACGGCTCTATTGTAAACGAAGGCATTGATGCTGTTGCGTCATTAGTATTTTTCTTAACGAGAGTCATGAATGAAGACTACTTATGACTAATCTCAATTATCTTAGCACATGGCACTCGATAAGTACTGTGGAATTCATGTCCCAAGTTCGATATTAGGAAGATCATCTAGTACAGATTGTATAGGCTGCAAAATCAGACTATAAGGGTTCAAAAAGTTGGCGGGTATGTCGGTCCACGCGTGCTGACATCATTCCTCTGGCTGAACCAGCACCCCACAAACATAATACATACCCTTCTTCCAATCATCTTCGTCAAGCAGGATTCATGGAAGGATGTAGATGGTAGTCTGCTATATTATGACGTTTAGATCAATTTGTCTTTCTGAATCCGATCATGTGATACCTCATGAACTTGTCTATCTGCTAAAATTGCCTGTATTGGTGACGATTTAGCTCTTCTGTTACGATACATTTCATTTATGCTAACTGTGGGAAAACACCATAAGGCAATGAATAAGTCGAGGGGAACAATAATACAGTTCTTTTTTTACCACTCCCGGATACGATATTCCCACAAGTCCTGTTTTTTCTACACATATTCTCTTTGAAAGAAATGAATTCGAAGAATCTACAAGCAAAAAAATTTTACCTTCGTTGAATTCTTACACAAAAAAAAGCATGTAAGTGAAAAAATCCAGACAATAAATTTCGCCGCAGTATTTTTTTTCGTCCAGGCAGGAACTATGCAAATGAGAGCTCTTTCTTCAACGGATTGGATTCTATTCGAAATATTTCATCCCCCAGGAGGGGTTGTCCTTCCACCCACAATCTTTACATCCCTTTCTGAATGAATGCATCCGTATTTGGATACGGAAATGTTTTGCACACTCAATATCATTCTGGATTTTATGGAGTACCATAAAAAAAATGGTAGAGTTCTCGAAAAGGGATAATGTTTCTTTTTCTCGTTTTTTTGGGGCGGGGGGGAGGAGGGAGTATTATTCTTTTTTAACTGTAGGCTAAAAACATATTTCATGCATCACATGCATCACTATAATTCCATAGAGATGCAATAAAAATGACTTCGAAGTTTATGCGCTTTTTTTATTTCCCCTGCGTCCAACAGTGCGGAGTGAACGAATACATAAAAGCAGATAGCTTTTAGGAAAACTCATTTCGTCTTTAAAACACCTCTTAGAGTTGGTTTAAACTGAAGTTTTCTTTCGGAGTTGAAACATGGATGATTTAAAACTGTATAAGTTTTGGGCAATTTTAGGTGCCTAAATAAAATAAAGAGCATTGCAAAAAATTTTTATATTAAAGTACTAAAATCCTTTATATCCAAAGAAATAGTTACAACACTCTGTGTTAAAGTTAATGTTTTCTCAAATAAATATTTACATCCAAGAGCTGAGAAATTCATGTATTAAAAGAAATAAATTCTAATTTTTAATGGTAAATATAGTTATATAAAATAAAACAATTTTAGCAATATTTATAAGCTTAAAAATATTTATAATGCCAGTTAACCATAATTTTTACTTTAAAGTGTAGATGTCATAGGACGATTTTGTTTTACACAAAAGTACTGAAAAATTTTATGTTTCAGGGTAAACATGACACCATAATTAAGTTGTATTTTCTAAACGGTCTTTTGCATTGCCTGTCCTAAGAGCATTTCACATAATTCACGTAAAGATGTGACAGGAAATTAGACGGATTGGACAATCCGCAATGTAAATTCAGTTTGAGGAGAAAACACCAAATGTAATGCAGCTAAATTCTTTATTATTTATAGAAGTAGCAATCAAATCAATAACAAAATTTAAAAACATCAAATAAGTGATGAATTTGAAACGCATGCCTTACAAAATAGAAATAAAAAAAGAGATTAATGTTTTTTTTAAAAACAAAAGCAAGAATTGAATAATTTGCAATGATTGGGATAGCAAGCCTTTTATTAACAAACATTCAAGGTCTATTTGACCTTATTTGGAAAGTCTGTTGTATTTTTCAAGATTGTTCAAACCTGAAGAAACTAAAACGCATGTGATTAATTTCCTACACCCCATCTATGCTGCCGTTTCAAAGATAGATTTAGCGTAGATTAAATGTTTAAATGGGAGTTAAAGTTGTCATATCTAATCATAAACTGAGTATTCATGAAATCATTGAAAAATGATAAAGGCGAAACATCTTGGGAATAGAGGAAAAATACCCCTACGTTATAGAGTCATTGAAGGATTTCATGCTTAATTTATTTCAGAAATTATTTGTTTTGTCTTTGAGTGTCTTTTTAAATAATATTTTGAGACATTTACAAAAATTTCTTTCTTTTTTAAACAAAATTGCTTTTTATCTTCTATTACACAAAAAAGTCTCGATTATCAAATATTTTATAAATCAGAATACTTCCGGATACACCTTCTACTGTACATCCCTAACTCCTACATTGATGATTCTATATTATACATTTGATTGTACTATATTATACTGTTCCACATCTTTATAATTTTGTCCTTCAGTGTCTTTTCAGACAAAAATAATCTCTCCTATACACCTTGTTAATTTTTGCTGCAGCTGATGATACAATCCTCTAATTAAATACTGAAATAGATAAATTTCTTCTCATATAAGTAGAAGAGGTAAAACATTTTTCCTTCAAAGTTACCTCCTCCTACTACAAAACGTATATACCATCCCCTTTTTTAATCTTGTGGTTTTCATATTGTATGTGGGACATATATATAACTTCAATTCAGCTGACTCTGATTCAGAATGTGAACAAATTTTTTCATTATGCACAAGCTAAAAGTTTTATTTATTATTATTAATCTAACAGACATTATCATATTTAATAAGAAATGTAAGAATTACAACAGTCACTCGAAAAACTCTTGTATGAGAAAAATCAGTTTTATTGCAAATAACTCTTTACTGCCAAAGAATCACTTTTCTGAAACATAGGGATGTGAAAATTAATTTATAAGGATAAATTTCCAGTAAAAATACCAGCCTACCAGTACAAATACCAGATGTACAAACACTTCAAATAGAGAATAAAAAGATACATTTATCAATGGACAATAACTTAAGCATTTTAAGACAGTGGGGATTATTTTTTTCCTGTTCACATACGTCTGGGATTTGCTGGAAGCGCTCAAAGGAAGTGGAGATGAATCTATCATCTTGGAAACGTTATTAAATGGTGGGTTTTTTTTATCAAAGGGAATTGGTACGCCATGTTTTTATTTTCATTTTTACCTCATCGACACATTTAAGTTGATAATTTTATAATGACAACACAAGTTTGATACGTCAACATTTTTTGTTGGTTCTTAATATATCCAATTATTTTTATAGTATAATCCACAAACTAACATAAATTAAATTCACACACTTCTAATGAATCCTACAAATACTATTATTTTTTTCAGTATGAAGTCTTATACACATTTGTTCATACCAAAAAATAATGATATTCAATGAAATAAATGTGATAATTGTTTACTTGGAGTATGTGGAAAACAAGCCTAATTAGTCTTATCCAATCAAAAATCAAAAGTTTTCTGATATGCAAATCTAGGCTTACGTTATCCAATGTTGAATCACGTCCTTTGCAAAGTAAATATCTGAGTGAATCTGTGCAACACAGCATTTGATTTCAGTGTGCAAAGACTCAAATTGGTTTGTTATGGTTTCGAAGTATAATTTTGACGAACTTGTGAAGTGGTGACTCATAGGACGTTTAGAAGCAAAGCAGGCAGATATCGGAATATTTCAAGATAAACAGTTTTTACATTATAAAATGACAACTGCTTCTGAAGATCCAAATCTGGTAATAACTGGACGTTGTAATAGAAAGTCTACTGCTCGCCAGTCACGTTCAGAGCTTATAGCCACCACTGGTACTGCTGCATCATGGGAAACGAAACACAGAAGACTTATTAATTATTTGATTATGCTTGTGGAAAATCGAGCTAATATACAATTTACAAGTAAAAAAATGAAATCCATACCAGATGTGCTGAATATCAGAGAAAAATGTTCTTTATTTTTTTTTTTTAAAACGCAGGCTAACAACGGCATTTTTAAAACTGTTTCAATTATGCTTTTCTAAAACCTTTGTGGAAAGTGTCTTTATAACAAAATTCCTAGGTGCCTCAATTTTGGTCTAAATTATTTTTTTATTCAATCTTTTATGAAAAAATCAATTGAATATCGGTTTTAGAAAAGAATAATTGCATCAGTTATAAATAAATAATTAAAACGCTCCTCTGATATGCTGCACAACTGGTATGGATCTCATTAGCATCCAAATGAATAAAATCAGATATGACTGAATATTACGAAACACGCTCCCATCTCCCAATTAACCAATCTATTTAAAGATTCATGAAATGGAGAAACAAAGGCGAGCGCTCGCTAAAAATGCATATCAATGTATTCATATCAATTTTTATCATAATGCTGAAAAGTATCTTTCCATAAAAATTAATTTCGTTACGCGAAGATGAATCCTTTAATTAATGAATTGCACTCATTTCGCATATTTAAATATGAATAATATAATGAAAGTCAGACTAGGATATTAATTTTCCTCAAATGGCAATTATTTATTTATTAATAATCAATGAAATGGCCTTCGGCAACAGTTTCTGCTTTATAGCAAAAATTATGTATAATATCTATTTGTAATAGTAAATTATAAGTTATTGTTGTTTCTTATCCCAATTGGTAGACATCTAAACCAAGCCGACGATCCCATATGGGCGAAGGGAAACGGCCAGCTTATGTTGTGATGGATCACCCGTAGTTAGAAGTCTGACTTAGTTCCGTGACAATCTTACTAAGATTTAAAGTGTATTCCGAACCACTATAAGCATCCATGGTACCGCCGGGAGTCGAACCCGAAACCTGTGGCAAAGAGCGCCAGAGCTCTTAGCAATCGGCCATTCAGGCTCAATTTATATGTAGTAATTATATATAGTGCACATTCTAGATAGCGCACAATGCCACAGGTTTCGTGCCATGGATGTTTGTAGTAGTTCGGATTCCACTTTTAACCGAAGTCCCAGCCTAATGAGACTGTTGGGCGTAGAGCTGAGTACCCTACCCTTTAAAAAGAAAACATCTGTCTTGAAATCTACCAGTAAGCAGATGGCCTTAGACCACCATGGAGCTGTTGCGATAAAGAAGTACAATCTAGAAGATCTTATTGAAGAATATGTTGCACACATCTGTATTATACAACGAAAACTAGAAATTTTCCCCTTCCCCTTCTCTATAGCTTCGACAAATTTGAATTGCTGCAGTATCTGCAAACGTCTTGAATAGTCCAAGTTAAATGATAGTAGAATTAAAATAACTTTTCATTCCAAAGCTACAATTGCCTAGCTCTTGTCATCTTTAAACCATGAATTTGTTTAATTATATATATATTCACCCCGTTTTTAATAGTTTTTAAAATTAACAGTAAGACGTACAAATGAACACTGTGAATGAAATAAGAAAATTGTTAACACATTTAGAGTCATTTTGGAAATTGAATAACTGAAAAAAATAAGCGGACCGAATTTCAAAGAACGAATAGTGAAAATTCAAATTTCTAAATATGTTTCATTCCTGTGATACGTTTCATGAATCACTTTTATCAATTGGTTTAAACTAAAAATGACATTCACCATTTTAGACGTACAAATGAAAGCTGTAATTAAGCTAATTGACTCTTCAACTGAAGGCAAATTAGAAAGAACTTTTCACTTTCATAATACATTTCACCAGTTAGTTTTAGAACTAATCTTAACTAATTATTGTATCATTCACTATTTCAACAGTGCAATATAACATGTGAATCAATGCTGTGATTAGATGCACTATCTGAGTGCTTCTGCTGAATGCAGTGAGAAGATTCCCAGTAGAAGTGGCATCGTTCCGAAAATGGAAAAACCGAAGATAATCAATGGACGTGCCGCACGCGCAAGGGGCGCTCTTTCCACGTTGAAGGGTGTTCCACATTCTATTTCTGGACATCCCTCCGATAATGAGGGTCGGAGACCAATCGATGAACACTTCGCCTCTCTCTTCTGCACCTAGAGCTTAACGCTCTCATGTAGCCATCCTTATCTGCTGTTCCACTGAGTTTTCTCAGAAAAATCGAAAACTAATAATCAAATTTACTTTTAAAATCCCTTTCTTCCTAACAGTGAACCTCCTTCTAAGAGTCTGATGTACTTTATTATCCTAATAAGTGAAGCTTTATTTGCATGTAAACTGTAAAAAATTCTTGATGTATTGTTTACATAAATATTTTTTCACGTGTGTGTTGTTGTTGAACATCGGTCAACTTTGTGTTCTACTTATGTATGACTCAAACTATACACCGACAGGAGATGATGGAAGAACTTTCAAATGATAAGTTCTCCGTATGAGAAACAACACAGAAAATTTGGATTGAGAATCGTGCATTATTTTTTTGGGGTTACCATATTAATAACTTTATTTTTAATTACTTAATTTAAAATGTACGGCAAATTATATTCTTTTGAATCATCTAATACGAAACAACCCGTCTGACGCGTAACTTGCAGTTATATGCCACTAAAACCCCTGCAGTTGTTGATTTATATATTTTTTTTCATTTAAGTAGAAGTTCTGCATATTTTTTCCTCAACGCATGGCGGCGGACTTTAAAATATATTGAAATACAGCATGCGTTTTGGAGCAAAGTCGATTCTGAGCATGTCCTGTCTTTCTATGTATGTTTCCTCTCTTATGACAAGTCTTTTGACGTGACTTTTTTTTTCTAATGCAGCTGTCAATACAAAGCCGGTTATTTATGACAGTGATTTATTTTTATACCATAATCAAGGGCTGCACCGCTGTTACTCTTTTAGCACTACACAGCGAGCACGTGTAGCTTGCAGATATGCGATGGACGCGAATAACACTACCCCTACAACGCTACACGATCATATTATGCCGATCGACTTAAGGTTTAAAGTGGATTCCGAACCACTACAAACATTCATGACACCGCCGGAACTGGAGGCCTGTGGTACTGTGCGCTAACCATCCCGCCATCGCGTCCCATAATGCCATTAAACTACATATACCATTTAATTATATAGATTATGCCATTAAATAGATATGCTATTTAGTTGTATAGATGCCACTAAACTATATATGCCATTTAGTTACATAGATATATAGCCCTCAAATAACTGCAGCTGTTTTGAGTGAAATAAATGGCTCTCTATAATTTTTTCAACGCTAAAATGTTTTTTTTTTAAATCTATTGAAATACACCATGGATTTTGCAGCAAAGTCGATTCTGAGTATGTTCTGCTCAGTTAATTACATTAATGTTTTTAAAAAGGAAGTTTCTCATACTACGCTAGGTAATGAATCCGTTTCAAATAATAAGTAAAACTCTTATAGTGCTTTTTTGTAGTTATCACTTTAATAACTTTCTCTATTTTAGTGTATTTTATTGCAAATATACGACAAATTCTAATCTTTCTGAGTCATCTAATATAAAAATACGAAACAAGTCGTTTATTGCGTAACGTGCAGTTGTATGCCACTAAAACAACTGCAGTTGATAATTTTTTTTTAAGCAAAGTGAATGCCTCCGTATATTTTTTTTTCAATGAGAAATTGGACTTTAAAATCTTTTGAAATACAGCATGAGTTTTGGTGCAAAGTCGATTCTGAGTATAGTCTGCGCAGTTAATTACATTTCGGATGGCCCGTACTCACAGCAATACCAGCGCACATAAACGAAGAGCGTTCCGCAGACTCATTATCCCCCGGAACAAAAAGAAGGCCGACTCATGAGGGCGGCGCCTTATCTCTGTCCGGCACACACCACCGCAACACCCCCTCCCTCATTAATTGGGGGCGATAAAACCCTTCGTTTGCGGATCGTAAAACGGGAAAAGTTCATTACGCGGTCACAGTTACGCGATCCTCACTAAAGCAGTTACAAAGGGATTACCCGCCGTAAAACGAACTTTTAGTGGCCGAACAATGCGGGGGAGGAAAGAAAACGATACCGTTTTCGTGCGAATGGAAATCGTAACCGCGGAGTGAAGCTGTTGAGAAAACTACCTGCTGTTCTTCATTATAAAATTGCATAAACAGGTATACAATTCATTATATGTGAGACTGAATTGTATACTTAGAACATTTGTTTATCCTATTTAGAGGAAGGGAACATGTATCATTGTGATTTTAATGAAATATGAAAAAGAGATTAATGGTTTTCACCCTGAATATTTTACGCAAATTTGTAACGAAATCCAACTAGTATATTTAATTCAACGTACAGATTCTTGTTTTGAATTTTCATGAATTTTCTGAAAGGAGATTTGGCGAAACAAAACGGTCTTGGCAAGCAGCCTTGGTCAAATCAACGTCTGTCATACACATCTGAGCAAATCAACGATTACAAAGCAACAAAATAAGAACCTCAAAGAAACCAACCAACCACTGTAAAGAAACAAAGCAACGACTGCAGAACGAATCTGTAACAGGAATCAAACTATGACAGTATCGTATTCTAGCCATTCACGCTTTCATTATTTCGATGTAAGTCTGAAAAAGATACACTGCAACACGCATATGCAGCAAAGCAACGACTGCAGCAAACATCTGTATCTGAAATCAAACTCTGATAGTATCGTATTCTAGCCCTTCACGTTTTTATTATTTCCACATCAGATTGAAAAAAATACACATTTAATTAAAGAAATATGCCTAGTTATTTTTTAGAAACAAAATTGCAAAAAGTATACGCAAGGAATTAATTTCTTGCTTATCTCTAAGACCTGAACAATAAATCACTTTCTGTACTAATAGGTCCTCCACTGTTAATTTCAATATTTTTTTTTTTATCTTAACTCCTTAAACTACATTAATTTTCAGAAATTTTATTTATTTCTTTCTCTATAATAAGTTAAACAAAGGGATGTAATAAAGATTAATTGCCTAGTAGTTTAATCAGTATTTATAATCTTACTGATACCAGATGGGTTTTTTACGATATTTGTCATAGAAAAATTTCAGTTTTTTTACCTCTACTGAAATAGCTTGATAAAATTTAGTATTATTATTCATAAATGAGCAACTTAAATTCATTTTATTAATAATTTAATTATTAACTCAATTAGTTTCAGTTTAAACGTAAAGCATTTTTTAAATTTTAGAAGGTAACTGGTTTGCATTTTGAGAATATGGTTTTCCAGATAAGATTGGTGTTTAATCTTACTATAAGAATTTTTCTTAACTTTAATAATAGTTGCTAAAAATAGACGGAGAGCTATTTTCAGGGTATTAGAGCAAAGTTAAACCCTCACGCATTTAATAGCATTACAAAATCTGAATTTTGGACTTTTTGTTGCAAAATGGCAAACCCATAAATATATTCAATGTCTACTTGATTCTATTCCGCGACGTTTAGGAGCTTTTACTGCCACTTCTAACCTCCTGAAATATTAATTTTGTGCTAGTTATGTGGATGTGTTGGTCTATAACTACATTCATTTATTTATGTTTACATTAAATGTTCCAAGTTTTCTCACTTCCTTCATAATGTTACAATTTTCATAAATATTAAATTTAAAGCAATTTTTAAATTTCAGAAGATAACTGGTTTACATTTTGAAATAATAGTTTTCAAGATAAGAATGGTATATCATCTTACTATAAAAATTCCTCTTACATTTAATAATATTTGTTAAAAATAGGTGGAGACCTATTTTCAGGATTTTACGGCAAAGTTAAACCAGCATTCATTTAATAGGATCCCAAAATCAGAATTTTGGACTTAAATTGTTGCAGAATGGCAAACCCAAAAAAATATTCAAGTGTCTACTGATTCCATTCTGCGAAGTTTTCTCACTTTCTTCATGATGTTGCAACTTTCATAAATATGGCTTGTTGTAAGGAAGAAATATTCGTTTCTTGCTTTTAAATCTTGCTTGCTTTTGGTCACAATATTTAATAATATGTGAAATAGCAAAGCAAAACTTTCAAGTTTATAATATTTTTTTAACCAATAATATATCAAACCATATTCCATCTTTGAATTAAGCAATGTTTTATTGGCTCGATCAATATTGGTTTGAAAAACAACAATATGATTTCGTAAAATATTCTGAAATCCAAAAAAATATATTCTCCATTTTATTAAGTTCCAAATTTTCCATTTTATTAAGGTTCATAATTTTGGTTTGAAAAAAACCTCAATATGATTTCGCAAAGTATAATGTACTCCAAAAAATATATTTTCAATTTTATTAAGAATCAAGTTTATTAAGATACAGATTTTCCATTTTATTAAGGTTCAAGTTTATTAAGGTTGAGATTTTCCATTTTATTAATATTCAGGTTTATTAAGATTCAGATTTTCCCTTTTATTACTATTCAGTTTTATTAAGATTCAGATTTTCCATTTTATTAATATTCAGGTTTATTAAGATTAAGATTTTCCATTTTATTAAGATTCAGAAGATTCAGATCTTCCTTTTTATTACGATTCAGATTTTTCCTTTTATTAAGATACATGTTTTCTGTTTTATTAAGATTCATAATTTTGGTCTAACTCTTGGAAATAAGATACATGTTTTCTGTTTTATTAAGATTCTAACTTTGGTCTAATTTTGAATAACTCTTCAATATGATTTCGTAAGGTATGCTGAACACCAAAAAATATATTTTCCATTTTATTAAGATTCAGGTTTATAAAGATTCAGATTTTCCATTTTACTAAAATTCAGGTTTATTGAGATTCAGATTTTTTCTTTTATTAAGATACACATTCTCTATTTTATTAAGATTATAATTTTGGTTTGAAAAAATACTCAATATGATTTCATGAAGTGTACTGAACTCAAAAGAATATATTAAGCATTTTATATTACGATTTATGGTACATAAACTTTTTCAATTTTCTAAGAAACATTTAAGGTTAAAAATAAAAATTAAATATTGAATACATTTGTTTACATTTTTCGAACTACGAAAAGTATTTCCATTTTCCCTTTTTTCCCCGCTTATTCGCAAAATATCGTTGCCTTCGAGTCCGCTTGACTGGTGTCATAATTAAGAAATTTAAAAACTGCAAAATTAAAGCAGTTTTCTTCGAATGCAACGATATCTTTTTGGCGTCCATTTTTCCTCTTGTCTGTGCGAAGCCATTAAGCGTTTCACTTGAAGCATCCATATAATTCACTTATTTTGAATGCTAATGGGCCCAACAATTTTCTTTCGTCCGCAATTCATTGTCGATAAACATTTTAATGGAACCTGCAAAAAGCAATTCAATAAAAAAATTACTCTTTTTCTCCTATTTGCAATGAAAGACTATTTTTAGAAAAGTTATTCAGAATTTTTCAATAAAGTGTTATACGATTTATAAAATTTTAATGCACTATCATTGATTATATGATATCAAACATGTTAAAGATTAAAAAAGGACGAATGACAAATTAATATGTGTAGTAGTGAAGTATTCCCACGTGTCTTTTTTTTTTTTTTCTTACACATATTCTCTTTGAAGAAAATGAATTCGAAAAATCTACGAGCAAAAAAACATTTCCCCTGGGACGAATTTTTACACAAAAAACCGCACTGCAAGTAAAAAAAAATCTAGACAATAAATTCCGCCGCAGCCATTTTTTTGACCGGCGAGGACTATGTAAATGAGAGCCCTTTCTTCAACGAATTGGATTCTGCTGCGAAATATTGAGGGAAACCCCCCAGGACGGGATGCCCTTCCCCCACAACCTTTACACCCCTTTCTCAATGGATGCATCCGTATTTGGATACGGAAATGTTTTGCAAACTCAATAGCATTCTAGATTTTATGGAGTACCATAAAAAAAAATGGTAGAGTTCCGTGGAAAGCGATAATGCTTCTTTTCCTCGTTTTTTTTGGGGGGGTGAGGGAGAATTATTCTTTTTCAACTGTAGGCTAAAAACATATTTCATGCATCTCATGCATTACTATAATTCCATAGAGATGCGATAAAAATGACTTCGGAGTTTATGCCATTTTTATTTATTTCTCCTGCGTCCAACAGTGTGGAGTGAACGAATACATAAAAGCAGATACCTTTTAGGAAAATTCATTTCGTCTTTAAAACCCTTCATAGGGTTACTTTAAACTGAAGTTTTAAGAGTTGAAATAGGGACTGTTTGTTGAATTTAAAACTGTATATGTTTTGAGTCATTTTGCTTGCATAAATAAAATAAATAGCGTTGCGAAAACATTTTGTATTAAAGTACTGAAATTCTTTATTTCCAAAGAATAGTTAGAGTAGACTATATTAAAGTTAGTGTTTTCTCAAATAAATAGTTATATCCCATAGTTCAGAACTTTATTTGCTAGAATAAACTTCTATATATTTTTATTGATAAATGTAGTTATATAAAATAAAACAAATTTAACGAAATATTTATAATCATAAAATAGTTATAGTGGCAGTAAATTATTTTTCAAAACCCTAAAAATTGCATTCTTTATTCTGAAACATAGCAGAATGACAGTACTTGTAATATATCGGGGTTTTTTTCAAGATACAGTCATCTATGAATCCTAATTCAATTGCATAAGTATCATAGTTTGATCGTGTTTTACACAAAATTACCGAGAAATTTATTACTTTACTTGACTTACTGTTTTGGGGTGTATGTTCGCTGACGCTGCTTTATCTAAATTTTGCGTTTTAAAATATAGCAGATAAAATAATTTGACAAATGTGAATATGTTTCGGGCACAAGTTCCGGCGGGGCCATGGATGTTTGCAGTGGATGTCTGTTGAATCGATTTTAAAAAGTAGGTTCTTTCTGATATGACCGTAGAGAGACAAACCAGGGGGCTGGGCGTAAGGCGAAAGATACCCTCTAAGACCCCTTTGAACTCGGACCCGAAACCTGTGGAACCGAGCGCCACAGCGATAATCACTCTGCAATCAGGCCCCGATGGTAAATCACCGTAACAACATCTTATAAATTAAATTTTATATGGCGTCATGTCAAAGTTGATTCAAAAAATTTCTCTGCTGGGATTTTTATTTATTTTTTTTTTCACTTTTTATTTCAAGTTCTAGGATTAAAAAAAAATAATAACATCTTAAAATCTACTTGTAAAAAGAAGGCCTTGGCCCACCATGAGGATGTTCAGAAGAAAAAGAATATTTCCAGGACTGACTTTTAGGAGTTTTTTTCTACATTTCAGAGAAACGGGGGAGAATTAGAACCAGGCAACCTTATCCTCAGTGAGAGAAAATAACCAACGATATCACAACTAGCCTTCTCTTCATTTCTCAAAACAGTGACTGTACTTAATGCTAATAAGTGTTATCGTCGTACCTTCCTGCCCAACGTCACAAGGCAATGAATTCTGGTGGAATAATAATATAGTTCTTTTTTTTAGCACTCCCGGATACAACATTCCCACAAGTCCTTTTTTTTCACACATTCTATTTGAAAAAAATGAATTCGAAGAGTATGTATAAGCAAAGACATTTTCCTTCGGACGAATTTTTAACCAAAAAAAAATACACTGCATGCAAAAAAATCCAGACAATAAATTCCACCGCAGTCATTTTGCGTCAAGCGAAAACTATGTAAATGAGAGCCCTTTCTTCAACGGATTGGATTCTTCTGTGAAATATTTCATGCCCAGGGAAATCCCCCAGGAACTGTTGTCCTTCCACCCACAACCTTTACACCCCTTTCTGAATAGATGCATCCGTATTCGGATACGGAAATGCTTTGCAGACTCAATATCATTCTGGATTTTATGGAGTATCATAAAAAAAATGCTAAAGTACTATGAAAAGGGATAATGTTCCGTTTTCTCGATTTTTTTTTTGTGGGGAGGGAGTATTATTATTTTTCAACTGTAGGATAAAAACATATTTCATGCATTGCTGGCATTACTATAATTCCATAGAGATGCAATAAAAATGACTTCGGAATTTATGCTCTTTTTTCATTTCCCCTGCGTTCAACAGTGCGGAATGAACGAATGCATAAAAGCAGACAGCTTTCAGGAAAACTCATTTCGCCTTTAAAACACTTCATAGAGTTAGTTTGAACTGATGTGTTCTTTCAGAGTTTAAACATGGAATGTTTGATGAATTTAAAACTGTATATGTTTTGGATTATTTTACGTACATAATTTTAAAAAAAAGAATATTGCGAAAAAAATTTATATTAAAGTACTGAAATTCTTCACTTCCAAGAAAATAGTTACTGTAGACTATATTAAAGAAAGTGTTTTCTCAAATAAATATTTATATCCAAGAGCTGAGAACGTCATGTGTTAGAAGAAACTAATTCTACAGATTTTTATTAATAAATAAATTGAGCATTGATTAAATATATAAACATGAGTTAAAATTGCTATATCTAGTCATAAACTGAGTAATAATAAAATCGGTGAAAAATAATGAAAGAGAAAAATCTTCAGAATACAAAAAAAATATTTCTTCGTTAGAGAGACATTGAAGGATTTAATAAATTATTAATTGAAGTGTTAATTTTTAAATGTTTAACTTTTTTCAGAAAATATTTAATTTGTCCTTGAGTGTTTTTAGAAAAATATCTTGATAGATTTACCCCACTTTCTTTCTTTTAAACAACTATTACACAAATAAATCTCGATTATCAATTTTTTTTATAAATCAGGATACTGCTCGATACCCTTTTTAATGTACATCCCCATCTTATACATTATTCCACATCTTAATAATTTTATCTTTCATTGTCTTTTGACACAAAAATAATGTTTCCTATACTGATTAATCTTTATTTTTCCTGATGATAAACCTGATCATTAATTGAAACTAAGAAATTTCTTCCCATATAGGTAGAAAAGGGTAAAATATTTTCCTAAAGGTCAAGGAGCAAAAGAAGCTGGATTTTTAACCTTTATCATGACCACGAGGCTTATGGACTTGGTCTAGATGTTGCTGTCAACCAAGTGGGATAAGAAACAACAAAATGTTTCTGCAACGTTACCTCCAGATACTACGAAACGTATATACTATCCTTTTTTTCTGGTGATTTTGCCATTATATTTTGGGCTTATGGATAACTTTAATACAGCTGGTCTGATTCAGAATGTGGAAAATAAATTTACATTATGCATATACTCAAAATTTTTAGGGCTATTATTTGAGCATTCATCATCATATTTCAAAAGAAATGTAGAAAATACATAATCAACTTTAAAAATGTAGAATATGCATAATCAACTTTATTGCAATAATTCCTTAATGCCAAGGATTTACTTTTTTGAAACGTAGAAAGCTATAACTCTATTTATATGGATACATTTGCAATAAAGATACCATCACCTACCAGTACAAAGACCAGATGTATCAGCATCTGAAACAGAGGATAAAAAGGGACATTTCTAAATGGACAATCACTTAATTATTTTAACTTTTTTTTTCCAGATCAGATACTTCTGGGATTTGCTCGAAGCACTCAAAGGAAGTGGAGATGAATCAATTTCTCGGGCATCATCTTGGCAATATTATTAAATGGTGGGGTTTTTTATTAACTAGGAATAGGTAAGCTATGTTTATCTTCATTTTTACTCCATCAATGCATTAACCTTGATAATTTTATAATAGCAACTCATGTTTGATACGTCACCATTTTTTTGTTGGTTCGTGATTTGAATCGAACATCCACAAATTAGAATCAAAGAGGTTCTCACACTTATAATAAAACCTTCAAATACGATGATTATTTTTATTAGTCTGAAGACACAGTGTATAATATATAACTGAAGATCTGGCAGTTTATGGGTGTTAATGCTAGACCACATCGAGCAAACCTCGTTGACGAATTCCTCGAAAGAGAAAACATTCAGAAAATATCGTGGCCAGCAAAGTTTTCTGATCTCAACCCGATAAATTGCTTATGGAATAGAAATTGCACGTAAAATCTTCCTCCTTGGAATGTAATTGCACTAAAGACCGCTTTGCTGGAAGAGTGGAGCTTAATTTCCCAAACTGTGGTTAGCAATGTTATTGCCAGCCAGAAAACACTATTCTATATGTGTGTCAGGGGAGATAATATTACATATTAAATTCGTAAGGCTTCAATTTTTCTCAATTATTATTTTTTCTTTCTGAACTCTATTAGTCGCATTATATGATACAGTTACAGCTACTGCATGATACAGTTATATAGCATGCAGTACTCTTAATTTTTTTCCTTTATATTTATGTGTAATAATAATATTATGTATCCTTCCAGACAAAGTCATAACATTATAATATGCAGTTCTGTGAATGGCATGTAAAGATATTAAGTAAATTAAATACGGCAAAGAAGGTAATTATGTAAGTTAAGGTAATTAAGGTAAACATTTACGCTGGTAAAGATAATTTTAGACATGAGTGCAGTTCCAGTAACCAAATATAAGGCATCAATTTTTTTATTATGCTTGTGGGAAGTTGAGCTAATATAAAATTAACTAGTAAAAAAAAATGAGATTCATAAAAATTGGGCTGCAAATCAGCAAAACATTTTCTTTAATTTTTATAAACCCAGGTTTAAAACGGCATTTTTTAAAATTTATTCAATTATTTTCTTATAAAACCACTGGGAAAAATTTCTTTTTAATAAAATTCATAGGTGCCTCAAGATTTAACTAAATTATTTTTTATTCAATCTTTTAACCAATTGAAATAGCTGTTTTAGAAAAGAATAATTGCATCAGTTTTCAACGAAGCCCGTGTTTATAAACAAATAAAGAAAACGCTGCTCTGATATGCATCACAACTGGTGTGGATCTCATTAGCATCCAAATGAATAAAATCAGTTGAGACTGAATATTCCAAAACACACTCTCATCTCCCAATTAACCAATCTATTTAAAGATTCATGAAATGCAGAAACAAACGCGAGCTCTCGCTAAAAATGCAAGCATATTCATATCGATTTTCATCACAATGGTGAAAAGTATCTTTCCATAAAAATTAATATCGTTACGTGAAGATGACTCCTTTAATTAATGAACTGCACTCATTTCGCATACTTAAATATGAATAGTGTAATGAAATTCAGACCAAGATATTAATTTTCCTCAAATGGCAATTATTTATTTATTATTAATTAATAAAGTTGCCTTCCATAGCAGATTCCGCTTTATAGCAACAAATATATATATACATATATATACTATATATATATATATATATATATATATATATATATATATATATATATACATATATATATATATATATATGTATATATTATTTCATTATAGTACTAATGTAACATATAGATAGTAACTACACAGTAATGTATTAGTAAATTATAGGTGGTAATTAAATATAGTGGGGCCTGATGGTTGAGTGACTAGCGCTCTAGCCTTTTGTGATGTATTTTTTTACTAGTTTTAAAAGAAAATTTTACTGCTTATTTATTTATTAATCTTTTAAACACTAGTTTATAAAATGGGCAGTAGGAAGAACAAAGCAGTATTAAATAAGTTATTATATAAGCTAATTTTCTCCTTCCACAACAGAATGAAATAAGAAATTTTTTTAACGCACGTGTCTTCATTACAGAAATCGAAAAACTGAAAAAAATCATTGGATCGAATTTCAAAGAATGAATGGTGAAAGCTCAAATTTCAAAATATGTTTCTCTCTCGTGAAATGTTTCACGAGTTAATTTTATTAATTGGCTTAAAGTAAAAATGACACTCACCGTTTCAACAGTTTTTAAAATTTACAGCAAGATGTACAAATAAACGCTGTAATTAAGTTAAGCGACACTTCGGTGAATGCCGTAGAAAAACCTTTAGTACAATTATAGTTGTTTCAAGGATTGGAGCATCGAAAATAATTTGTGGGTAACCACAAAGAACGTTTCACTATCGTAATACATTTTGCAGTTAATTTTCGAACTAATCTTAATGGATTATTGGTTTTTTTTTCCTAATGCAGCTGGCAAACACAGACAGCTGGTCTTGAATGCCTTAAGGGAAGTGCTGCACAGATGTACTCACTTTGCATTACCTAGGCCGCGCGTGTAACTTGAAGATAAGCCACTGACGTGGAGTAACAATGGCCCCGCAACGCTCTACGATCATATTAGACCTGGACCTACTTTTTAAAGTGGATTCCGAATCCCTATAAACAACCATGGCACCGCCGGGATTCGAACTCGAAACCTGTGGTACCGAGCGCTAGCCACTCGGCCATTCAGGCCCCTAATGGATTATTGTATCATTCACTGTTTCAATACTGCGATCAAACAATGCAAATCACTGCTGTGATTACATGCAATACCTGCTGAATGCAGTGGGAGATTCCTAGTAGAAGTGGCATCGTTTCGAAAATCGAAAAACCGAAGACAATCAATGGACGTTCTGCACGTTGGAGGGTGTTCCACATTCTATTTCTGGACATTCCTCCGATAATGAGGGTTGGAGACCAATCGATGAACACTTCGCCTCTCTCTTCTGCACCCAGAGCTTAACGCTCCCATGTTACCGTCCTTATCTGCCCTTCCACTGAGTTTTCTCAGACAAATCGAAAACTAATAATCAAATTCGCTGTTTCCTCCTAACAGTGAGCTTTCTTCTAACAGTTTGATGTACTCATCATTATACTGATAAGTGAAGGTTTAGTTATATGTGAACTGTAAAAAACGCTTAATGTATTGTTTGCATATATAATTTTTATGTGGTCTTGCTGTTGAACATCAGTGGACCTCTGTTACAATTATGTATGTCACAAGCAATACACCGACCCTTGGAGGAGGGAAGAACTTTCAAAAGGTAAGTTCTCCGTATGAGAAAAAGCCCAGAAAATGTGCTATGGCGAATCGCTCATTTTTTTGAGGTTATCATGTTAATAACGTCTTTTTTTCAATTACTTTATTGAAAATGTACGACAATTTCTATTCTTTTGAGTCATCTAATATGAAACAAGCCGTTTGACGCTTAAATTACAGTTACGTGCCATTAAAACAACTGCAGTTGTTCATTGATTTATTTTTCAATAAAGTAGAAGTTCTGCATAGACGCTTGAAGCAACGCATGATGACGGACTTTAAAATCTATAGAAGTACAACATGCATCTTGGAGACAAGTCGCTTCCGAGTATGTTCTGCGCAGTTAATTACATTTCGGATGGTCCCGCACTTGCAGCAATACGAGCGCAGCAAAACAAAGAGCGTTCCGCTGACTAATCACCCTCCGGAACAAAAAGAGGGCCAACTAAAGAGAGCGGCGCCTTATCTCTGCACGGTACATACCAACACAAAACCCTCTGCCCCCCCATTAATTCGGGGCGATAAAACCCTTCGTTTGCGGATCGTAAAACGGGAAAAGTTCATTACGCGGTCGCAGTTACACGATCCTCTCTAACGCGGGTACAAAGGGATTGCCCGCCGTAAAACGAGCTTTCAGTGGCCGAACAATGCGAGGGAGGATGCAAGCAGAGAAAACGATACCCTTTTCGTGCGAACGGAAATCGCAACTGCGAAGTGAAGGTGTTGAGAAAATGACCTGCTGTTCTTCATTTTAGAATTGCATAAACAGGTATAAAATTCATTATATGTGAGACTGAATTGTATATTTAGAGCATTTGTTTCTCCTATTCAAGGGAATAGAACGTGCATCATTGGGATGTTAATGAAGTATGAGAAACGGTTTAATGGCTTCTGCCTGAATATTTTAAATAAATTTGTAAAATCTCCCTTGCATATTAAAGTAAGTGAATAGATTTGTATTTCGAACTTTCATGAATTTTGTCAAAGGAAATTTGGTGAAACAAAACAACTCTTAACGCATCTGTAGCAAAGCAACAAAGCAATGACTGCAGCATGCATCTGTAGCAGAAATCAGACATTGACTGGATCGTATTTTTGCTATTCATAATTTCGTTATTCCCATATGAGGTTGAAAAAGATTCACAGCAACACGCATATGTTGCAATGCAACGGCTGCAACACGCATCTGTAGGAAAGCAACAAAACAACTACTGCAGCATTCATCTGTAGCAAGAATCAATGCAATCGGATGCTATTCTGACTAAAGTTTTCATTACTTTCATACGAGGTTGAAAAAATAGTAATCAAAGAAATATGACTATGTTATTTTGTAGAAATAAAAATGCAAAAGGTATACACAAAGACATAATTTTATGGTACATATAAGAACTCAACAATAAATCACTGTTTGTCAAATCTCTCCACATTTTATTTCAAATCGCGTTTAATCTCAACTCCTTAAAATGCACTCATGTCCATAAATTAAGGATAATGAAGTTCAGGCAAAGAAAGAGACAGAAGCAAAACAAATTTGACTTATTTGTAAAGTCTATTTATTAAACAAAAGGTAAAGAGCAAAAAAGATGCTATATGTTTGGCATAAGTAATAAAAATTGCGATTTTTACTCTCGGGAGCAAATTTCAAAAAAGAACCTATTTACAAAAAACAGTATAACATGGTTAGTATGATGGTTAATATGGATTATGTCTCCCGGACGATGCAACACAGGCCTTACAACGCCTAGGCATGCTGAGTATCAAATTATCAATCTGATCTTGGGGAATATTACACTACTCATCAAGCCATGCCCTCCGAAGTTCCGGTTGACAGGTGGGAGGGGGTTGACGGGCTGTAATTCGTCGGCCAAGCATATCCCACACATGCTCTATTCGATTCAAGTCCGGTGAGTATGCTGGCCAATCCATACGGGTGATATCCTCCAATTGAAGGCATTCGTCTACAATGTTTGCACGGTGAGGACGGCTGTTGTCATTCATAAACAGAAATTCAGCACCCATGGCGCCCCGAAACAAACGTACATGTTGTTCCAGAATGACATCCCGATAGATGTGGCCTGTCATCGTTACATTCTGAACATGCAGGTCAGTTCTGGAAGCAAGAATAATTCCTCCCCAAACGAGCCATCCTGCACCACCGTAACGGTGTCGTTTAGTGGTGTTCTCTCGATGGTAACGGGTACCTGGCGATCTCCATATGAAAGTCCGGCGAGAATCAGACTGCAAACTAAACCTGGATTCGTCGGAAAACATCACACCAGGCCAATGTTGCGGTCCACAATGCATGCTCTTTGCTCCAGGTTAATCGCAGGTGACAGTGAGTTGCGGTAAGTGGAACACATCTGACAGCCCTACGAGCATACAGACCAATGTGCCCTAAGCGTCTGTACACGGTCTGCCTTGAAACTGTCGTACCGGTAGCTGAAGAGAGCTGACGAGACAGGTCTGATACTGTGCCCCGTCTGTTTCTTTTGGCAGTAACTGCTAAATACTGGTCCTCATTCGACGTTGTAACTCGGGGGCGACCTGTGCTGTAACATCTACTCACATTACCATCATCTTGGAATCGTTGTCAAAGCCTGGAGATGACACTCTGGGCGATTCCAAGTTCCTCAGATACTTCCAGCTGGGTACGTCCACATTCCAGTCGTCCGATAATTCTATCACGTAAAAAATCATCCAAATGCGCCCTTTGTGCCATAACTATGCGGTTATTGCACTGACAGGCTTTTAAAGCGCTTGTGAACAGTTTTACTTCTTTGCCACCATTCCTTATGTACCCCTCTCTTACACTCTCGTCATTGTGACGTACTATCCGCGCCATCTGGTGGTTTCCTGTAATTTGCATATTCTTCTTCAAGATGTGTGTGATAATTCTACAGGTGAAATTTTTAATTTAGGGTTCAATTTCTGTGTGATTCTGAATTATCCTTAATTTATGGACATGAGTGTACATTATCAAAAATTTTATTTCTTTCTATTGGATCGTATTCTAGCAATTCACGCTTTCATTATTCCCGTATGAAGTTGAAAAAGATACACTGAAACACGCATCTGTAGCAAAACAACGATTGAAGCATGCATTTCTTTGATAGTATCGTATTGTTGCTATTACCATATGAGGTCGAAAAAAATACACAATAACTAAAGACATATGCTTATAATATTTTCTAGAAACAAAAATTCATAAGATATGAGAACTAAGGCCTAATTTTATGCATACATATACGACCTCAACGATAAATCACTTTCTCTACCAGTCACCTCCACTTTTAATTTCAATTCATTTTTTTATCTTAACTCCTTAAATACACAAAAATTTTATTTTTTTTCTATATCTATAATAAATTAAACAAACGGGTGTAATAAAGATAAATTGCCTTATAGTTAAATCAATATTTAATGTCTTACTGATACTAGGAGGGTTTTTTTTTTACAGTCACAGATAAATTTCTGTTTTTTTTACCTCCACTGAAACAGCTTGATTAAATTTGGTATTCTTATTCATAAAAGTGCCTCCTAAATTTATTGTATTAATAGTCTTAATTAATAATTCAATTAGTTTTAACTTAAATTTAAAGCAGCTTTTAAATTTTAGAAGATAAGTCATTTGCATTTAGAGAGCACCGTTTTCAAGATAAAACTGGTATTTAATCTTATTATAAGAATTTTTCCCCTTCTTATGGAGATGTGTTGTTCTTTAACTGCATTCATTTATTTATTTTTCCATGAAATGGTGTAAGTTTTCTCATTTTCTTCATAATGCTGCAACTTTTATAAATATAACTTGTTGTAAGGAGGAATTATTCATTTCTTCAAGAGTGAAGCTTATACACTGAAGTGACAAAAGTCATGGGATAGCAATATGCAAATTTTCAGATGGCAGTAGCATAGCGTAGAACAGGTATAAATGCGCAGTGCTTTCGCAGAGCTTTCATTTCTTTTCAAGTTATTCATGTGAAGAGGTTTTGACGTGATGATGACCGCACGACGGGAATTAACAGACTTTGAACACGGAATGTTAGTTGGAGCTAGACGCATGGGTCATGCCATTTCGGAAATCGTTAGGGAATTCAACATTCCCAGATCCACTGCGTCAAGAGTGTGCCGAGAGTATGAAATTTCTGGCATAACATCCCACCATGGACAGAGCAGTGGTCGACCGCCTGCACTTAACGACCGAGACCGGCGACGTCTGCAAAGAGTCATAAATTCCAACAGACAAGCAACACTGCGTCAAATAACCGCAGAAATCAATGTGGGACGTACAAGGGACTTGTCTGTTAGAACTGTGCGAAGAAATTTGGCTTTCTTGGGCTATTCCAGCAGAAGACCGACTCGAGTGCCTTTACTGACAGAACGACATCGCTTGCAGCGACTCTCGTGGGCACGTGAGCATATCGGTTGGTCCCTAGATGAATGGAAAACCGTCGCCTGGTCCGATGAGTCACGATTTCAGTTGGTAAGAGCTGATGGTAGGGTTCAAGTGTGGCGCAGACCCCACGAAGCCACGGACCCAAACTGTCAGCAAGGCACTGTTCAAGCTGGTGGTGGCTCCGTAAAGGTGTGGGCTGTTTTTTCATGGCATGGACTTGGTCCTCTGGTGCGACTGGACCGAACATTATTGGAAATGCTTATGTTCAGCTACTTGGAGATCACTTGCAGCCATTCATGGACTTCATGTACCCAAACAACGATGGGATTTTTATGGATGACAATGCGCCATGTCACCGGGCCACAACTGTTCGCGATTGGTTTGAAGAACATTCTGAACAATTCCAACGAATGATCTGGCCACCTAGATCGCCCGACATGAATCCCATCGAGCATTTATGGGAATATCATCGAGAGGTCTGTTCGTGCCCAAAATCCTGCACCATCAACGCTTTCACAATTATGGACGTCTATCGAGACAGCATGGCTCAATATTCCTGCAGAAGACTTCCAACGACTTGTTGAGTCCATGCCACGTCGAGTTGCTGCACTTCGCCGGGCGAAAGGAGGGCCGACACGATATTAAGAGGTATCCCATGACTTTTGTCACTTCAGTGTATAATAAAGTAAAGAAGTTTTTTAACGTCACTATATTTAATAATCTGAGCAGTAGAATAGGAAACTGTCAAGTTTTTAATATTACGAGTTACGGCGTCAAGCGTAGTTTTTATTACTGTCAAGTTTTTAATATTTATTTAACCAATAAAATTGCAAACCATATTCCATCTTTGATCCAGCAATGATTTTTTGGCTCAATCGATTTTGGTTTGAAAACTCCTCAATATGATTTCGTAAAGTATACTGAATTCCAAAAAATATATTTTCCATTTTATTTAGATACAGATCTTTCCATTTTATTAAAGTTTATAATTATGGTTTGAAAAAATTCTTCAATATGCTTTCCGAGTATACTGAAGTCCAAAAAATGTATTTTCCATTTTATTGAGATTCAGATTTTATATTTTATTAAGAATCAGATTTTATATTTTATTAAGATTCAGATTTTATATTTTATTAAGATTCAGATTTTATATTTTATTAAGATTCAGATTTTATATTTTGTTCAGATTAAGATATTCCGTTTTATTAAGATGCAGATTTTACATTTTATTAAGATCCATGTTTATTAAAATTCAGATTTTACATTTTATTAAGGTTCATAATTTTGGTTTGAAAAAACCCTTAATATAATTTCATAAATTATACTGAACTCCAAAAAATATATTAAACATTTTCCATTTTATTAAGATTCGTGGTGCATAAAATATGTTACGTTTCTTGGAAATATGTAAGATTAAAAATAAAAATGAAATATATACATTTGTTTACATTTTTCGAGCTACTAAAAGTATTTCCATTTTCACCTTTTTTATCCCGCTTATTCACAAAATGTCGTGGGCTACGAATTCGCTCGACTGGTGTCATAATTAAGAAATTTAAAAACTCCAAAATTAAAGCCGTTTTCTTCGAATGCAACGATAACTTTTTGGCGTCCATTTTTTTTCTTGTCTGTGCGAAGCCATTAAGCCTTTCACTTGAAGCATCCCTATGATTCCCTTATTTTGAAAGCTAATGGTTGAAATAATTTTCTTTCGTCCGCAATTCATTACCGATAAACCTTTTAATGGAACCTGCAAAAAGCGATTCAATAATAAAAAAAAAAGTATTTTTCTCCTGTCTTCACTGTGTGAAGTGAAAGACTATTTTTAGAAAAGTTATTCAGAATTTTTTAGTCGCAAAGTGTTATACGACTTTTAAAAATTTTAATGCACTTGCAGTGCTTATTTGGTATAAAAATTTTTGAACATTAAAAAGGACTAACGGCAAATTGGAAGAAGAATATTCATAAAGAATAATCATAAAGAATATACGAAGAATAATCTGAAATTTATTAAGATATTTTGTTTTAAATTGTTTATTTTTCTGATAAAAAAAGCTTCTTTTATTTCTTGTAAATGTCTGTCATGTGCATTTGTCAGTAATTGCATTTTAATAAATTTAAATTTAATTCATTTTAAATTTATCTATACACACGTGATTAGCGCTGTGGCGCTTTGTGCTACAGGTTTTTGGTTCAAGATCCAGCGGTACCTTGGATATTTGTAGTAATTCGGAATCCATTTTCAACGTAAGTCCCGGTCTAATATGATCGTGGATCATAGTGTCGGGTAGAATTTGGGTGGTGTAATTCGCGTCCATAGCATACACGTGTCACCTGGGTAGAGCTAAAGGAGTAACATCGGTGCATCCATTGCTTATGACATAAAGATAACTGTTTAAGTGCATGCCGGCTGCATTAGACAAGAAGAACATTTCACAAAACAGGGACTGTAATAAATGCCAAAAGGTTTTGTGGTTTTACCTTCTTGCACAACGCTTGAAGCGATGAATAAGTCAAGTGGTATAGTAATACCGGTTTTTTTTCAGTACTCTGACATACGACATTCTTTTTTTCCCACATATTCTATTTTAAAAAAATGAATTCAAAGAATCTACCAGCAAAAACATTTTCCCTAGAATAAATTTTTACACAAAAAAACCGCAATGCAAGTAAAAAGAATCCAGACAATAAATTCCGCAGCAGCCATTTTTTTGTCCAGCAAGGACTATGTAAATGAGAGCCATATCTTCAACGGATTGGATTCTACTCGGAATATTTCATGCCAAGAGAAGTCCCTCAGGAGGGGATGTCCTTCCACCCACAGCCTTTACACCCCTTTCTGAACAGATGCATCCGTATTTGGATACGGAAATGCTTTGCAAACTCAATATCATTCTAGATTGTATGGAGTACCATAAGAAAAATGGTAGAGTTCCGTGGAAAGCGATAATGCTTCTTTTCCTCGTTTTTTTTTGGGGGGTGAGGGAGAATTATTCTTTTTCAACTGTAGGATAAAAACATATTTCATGCATTACTGTAATTCCATAGAGATGCAAAAATATGACTTCGTAGTTTATGCTCTTATTCTGTTATGTCCCCTGTGTCCAACAGTGCGGAGTGAACGAATACATAAAAGCAGATAGCATTCAGGAAAATTCCTTTCCTCGTCAAAACACTTCATAGAGTTAGTTTAAACTGAAGTTTTCCTTCAGAGTCAAAACATAGACTGATGAATTTAAAATTTTATATGTTTTGTGTCATTTTACACGCATAAATAAACTAAAGGGCATTGCGAAAGATTTTTTATATTAAATTTTTGAAATTCTTTATTTCCAAATAAATAGTTGCAACATACTATATTAAAGTTAATGTTTTTTTTTTTCAAATAAATATTTACATCCAAGGGTTGAGAACTTCATACGTTAGAAGAAATAAATTCTAGATCTCAAATGATAAATGTAGTTTTATAAAATGAAACAATTTTATGAAAATATTTATAAGCATAAAAATATTTATAATGTCAGTAAAATATTTCTCAAAACTTAAAAATTACATTCTTTGAACACATTCTAAAATTACATTTTTTTTTCGATCTACAATCGAGTATGAATCTCATTTCAATGCATAAATGACAAAGGTGGTTCCTGTGTTACACAAAATTACCGAAACATTTAATATATCAAGGTTGACATGATGCTATAATAATATAATATGTAATATCTATGCATACTATAAACTAAAGAGAAAATTTTTCTGATTATTATCTCCAGTGGCTGGGCTGATGTTTGCGTGACTAGTGCTCTAGAGCTCGGGGATACGGGTTAAGGATTCGAATCTAAATGTGGCATGGATGTCTGTAGTGCTTCGGAATCCACAGTAAATCGTGGGTTTCGATTTAAAATGCCTGTCAATCATTAGGCGTATCGTACCATAAAATAAAACATCTCATGTCTCAAAATCTGCCAGTACGCAGACGGCCTTGGCACATCACGGGGCTGTTGAGAAGAAGAAGAATATATCTAATGCTGACTCTTAGGAGTCTTTGCCCGGCATTTGCGAGAAACGTAGAAAACCAGCACCAGGCAACATTATCATCAGTGAGAGAAACTAGTAAACAATGTGACAATCACCATTCGCCCCATTTTTCAAAATGACAGTCCTGTCAGTACCATGGAATCCACAGTTCCATAGTTCGGAATCCGTAAAAATCGTATTCAAGGGTGTAGTATTGCTTGCATCCGTAGCGTATCTTCAAGCTATACGTACCTCCCTGGGCAGTGCTAACTGAGCAACGTCGGTGCAGCCCTTGTTTATGGCATAAATATAACTGTCTAAATACTTACCAGCTGTGTTAGATAAAAAGTATTTCTCAAAACAGTGACTGTCATTAATGCCAATAGGTTTCGAGGCTGTAACTTCTTGCCCAGCACCACAAGTCAATGAATAAGTCAAATGGAATAATAATACATTTTTTTTAGGACTCACGGACACAACTTTCCCACGAGTCTTTTTTTTTCTTACACATATTCTCTTTGAAAGAAATCAATTCGAAGAAACAACAAGAAAAAACATATTGCCCTAGAATAACTTTTTACCCACAAAAACCCCAGTAAAAAATTCCAGACAGAAAGTTCCTTCATTTTTTTGTCCAGCGAGGACTATGTAAATGAGAGCCCTTTCTTCAACGGATTAGATTTTACTCAAAATATTTCATGGTGAGGGAAATCCGCCAGGAGGGGACGCCCTTCCACCCACAACCTTCACACCCCTTTCTGAATGGATGCATCCGTATTTGGATACGGAAATGTTTTGCAAACTCAATATTATTCTAGATTTTATGGAGTACCATAAAAAAAAATGGTAGAGTTCCTGAAAAGGGATAATACACTTCTTTTTCTCGGTTTTTTTTTTTTTTTTTTTTTGGGGGGGAGTATTATTCTTTTTCAACTGCAGGCTAAAAACATATTTCATGCATCGCATGTATTACTATAATTCCATAGAGATGCAATAAAAATGACTTCGAAGTTTATGCTCTTTTTTTTTTAATTCCCCTGCGTCCAACAGTGTGGAGTGAGCGAATACATAAAATCAGATAGCTTTCAGGAAAACTCATTTCGTCTTTGAAACACTTCATAGAGTTAGTTTGAACTGAAGTTTTATTTCAGAGTTGAAACAGGGATGGTTGGATGAATTTAAGCCTGTATATGTTTTGGGTCATTTTACGTACATAGATAAGATGAAGAGTTTTGCAAAAAATTTACATATTAAAGCATTGAAATTCTTTATTTCTAAAGAAATAGTTGCAACAGACTATATTAAATTTAGTATTTTCTCAAATAAACACTTATATCCGAGAGCTGAGAACTTCGTACATTAGAAGAACCAAATTCAATAGAGTTATAATGATAAATGTAGCTATATAAAAGAAAATAATTTTAGAAAACTATTTATAAGCATAAAAATATTTATAATGCCAATAAAATATTTCTCAAACTTAAAGAATTACATTCTTTGGACACATTCTAAAGTAACATTTTTTACGATTATGAATCCCATTCCAATGTTTGAATGGCATACCTGGATCTTGTTTTACACAAAATTACCGAGAAATTTCAGGCTCAAGTTCGACATGACGCTGTAATGATATAATATATAAAAATATGCATACTACAAATTGAGGAGAAATTTAGTCTCATTAATATCTCCATTGAAAGTCTGATGGATAAACGACTAGTGCTCTGGCGATCGATACAAGAGGTTACGGGTTCAAATCCAGGTGATGCCATGAATGTTTTATGGGCTCGAAGTCCACCTTAAACAATAGGTTCCTGTCTACAATAACTGTTGAACGTTGGGCGTACCTAACCTCGTAAAAAGTAAACATCTCATGTCTCAAAATCTGGCAGTAAGCAGACGTCATTGGAAAACCATTTCACCGTTGAAAAGAAGAAGATTATTTCCAGTGCAAATTGTAGGATTTTTTTCCCTGCATTTTAGAGAAGCATGTAAAACTAGCAACAGGCAATCTTATTATCAGTGAGAGAAACTAAGAAACGATGTGACAATTACCATTCGCCACGTTTCTCAAAACTGCGGTCCTAGCGTATCTTCAAGCTACACGCTACAAGCTTGGACAGTACACTCGGTGCAGCCCATGCCTATGGCTTAAAGATAACTGCCTATGTACTTGTCAGCTGCATTAGAGAAAAAAAAAGTATTTCTCAAAACATTGACTGTAATTAATGCTAATAGATGTTGAGGCTATACCTTCTTGCCCAACACCTTAAGGCAATAAATAAGTAGAGTGGAATAATAATAATATAGTTCTTTTTTTTTAACACTCCCAGATACGGCATTCCCACCAGTTCTTTTTTAACACATATTCTATTTGAAAAAAATGAATTCGAAGACTCTACAAGCAAAACATTTTTCCTAGAATAACTTTTTACCCAAAAAACCATTCTCCATGTAAAAAAAAATTCAGACAATAAATTCCGCAGCAGCCATTTTTTTTGTCCAGCGAGGACTATGTAAATGAGAGCCCTTTCTTCAACGGATTGAATTCTCAAAGAAATATTTCATGCGGGAGGGAAATCCCACAGGAGGGGCTGTCCTTCCACACACAGCCTTTACACCCCTCTCTGAATGGATGCATCCGTATTTGGATACGGAAATGTTTTGCAAACTAAATATCATTCTAGATTTTATGGTGTACCATAAAAAAAAAATTAGAGTTCCGTGAAAAGAGATAAGGATTCTTTTTCTCGTATTTTTGGAGGGGGGTATTATTCTTTTTCAACCGTAGGCTAAAAACATATTTCATGCATCGCGCGCATTACTATAATTCCATAGAGATGCAATATAAATGCCTTCGGAGTTTATGCTCTTTTTCTATTTCCCTTGCGTCCAACAGTGCGGAGTGAACGAATACATAAAATCGGATAGCTTTTAGGAAAACTCATTTCGTCTTTGAAACACTTCATAGAGTTAGTTTGAACTGATGTTTTTTTTCAGATCTAAAACGTGGACGGTTTCATGAATTTAAAACTGTATATGTTTTGGGTCGTTTTACATTTCATTTCAGATGTCATTTTACATTTTATATAAGTTAATCTGTTAAGTTTCTTGGAAATATGTAAGATTAAAAATAAAAATGAAATATATACATTTGTTTACATTTTTCGAGCTACGAAAAGTATTTCCATTTTTACCTTTTTTATACCACTTATTCACAAAATGTCGTCGGCTAAGAATTCGCTCGACTGGTATCATAATTAAGAAATTTAAAAACTCCAGAAGTAAAGCCGTTTTCTTCGAATGCGATAAATTTTTGGAGTCCATTTTTTTTTTCTTGTCTGTGCGAAGCCATTAAGCCTTTCACTTGAAGCATCCCCATGATTCACTTATTTTGAAAGCTAATGGTTGAAATAATTTTCTTTCGTCCGCAATTCATTATCGATAAACATTTTAATGGAACCTGCAAAAAGCGATTCAATAATAAAAAAAGTCTTTTTCTCCTGTCTTCTTTGTGTGAAGTGAAAGACTATTTTTAGAAAAGTTATTCAGATTTTTTTAGTATGAAAGTGTTATACGACTTTTAAAAAGTTTAATGCACTTGCAGTGCTTAATTGGTATCAAACATTTTAAAGATTAAAAAATAGAAAGTGATAAATTAGAAGGCGCAATTAATATGAAATATTCATAAATAATCTGAAATTTATAAAGATTATTTTTGATTTTTTTTAAATTTCAATTGCTGTTTTGCTTTTTCTGATAAAAAAAGCTTCTTTCATTTCTTGTAAATGTCTGTCATGTGCATTTGTCAGTAATTTCATTTTAATATTTTTAAATTTAATTCATTTTAAATTTAACTATTCACACGTGATTAGCGCTCTGGCGCTTTGTGCTACAGGTTTCTGGTTCAAGATCCGGCGGTACCTTGGATGTTTGTAGTAATTCGGAATCCATTTTCAACCGTAAGTCTCGGTCTAATATGATCGTAGATCATAGTGTCGGGTAGTACTGGGGTGGTGTAACTCACGTCCATAGCGAACACGTGTCACCTGGGTAGTGCTAAAGTAGTAACATCGGTGCATCCATTGCTTATGACATAAAGATAACTGTCTAAGTGCATGCCAGCTGTATTAGTCAAAAAGAGCATTTCACAAAACAGGGACTGTAATAAATACCAAAAGGTTTTGTGGTTGTACCTTCTTGGACAACACTTTAAGCAATGAATAAGTCAAGTGGTATAGTAATACCGTTCTTTTTTTTCAGTACTCTGACATACGACCTTCCCACAAGTCCTTTTTTTCCCGCATATTCTATTTGAAAAAAATGAATTCAAAGAATCTACCAGCAAAAACATTTTCCCTAGAATAAATTTTTGCACAAAAAAAACGCAATGCAAGTAAAAAACATCCAGATAATAAATTCCGCAGCAGCCATTTTTTTGTCTAGCGAGGACTATGTAAATGAGAGCCCTTTCTTCAAAGGATTGGATTCTACTCGAAATATTTCATGAGAGGAAAATCCCCCAGAAAGGGATGCCCTTCCTCCCACAACCTTTACACCCCTTTCAAAATAGATGCATCCGTATTTGGATACGGAAATGTTTGCATACTCAATATCATTCTAGATTTTATGGAGTATCATTTAAAAAAAATGGTAATAGTTCCATAAAAAGGGATAATGCTTCATTTTCTAGTTTTTTTATGGGGGCAGGTAGTATTAGTCTTTTTCAACTGTAGGCTAAAAACATATTTCATGCATCGCATGCATTACTATAATTCCATAGAGATGCAATAAAAATGACTTCGAAGTTAATGCTGTTTTTTTTATTTCCCCTGCGTCCAACAGTGTGGAGTGAACGAATACATAAAAGCAGATAGCTTTTAGGAAAACTCATTTCATCTTTTAACACTTCATAGATTCAGTTTGAACTGAAGTTTTCTTTCTGAGTTGAAACATGGACGGTTGAATGAATTTAAAACTGTGTAGGATTTGGGTCATTTTAAGTTAATTAATAAAATAAAGAACATTGTGAAAAGTTTCTATATTAAAGTATTGAAATTCTTTATTTCTAAAGAAATGGTTATACCACACTACATTAAAGTTAGTGTTTTCTCAAATATATATTTACATTCAAGAGCTGAGAACTTCATATGTTGGAAGAAACTTCTATAAATTTTTGTTGATAAATGTAGTTATATAAACTAAAACAATTTTAGCCAAATATTTATAAGCATGCAATTATTTATAATATTATGTAAAATATTTTTTCAAAACTTAAAAATTACATTCTTTGTTATGAAACATAGAAGAATCATAGTACTTAGAATAATTTTTTTTTCTAGTTATAGTCCACTATGAGACCCACTTCAATGCATAAATGGAATAGCTTGATCTTGTTTCACATAAAAGTACCCAGAAATGTTATGTATCAAGATTGACAGGACACAATGATAAAATTTATTTTATAAAAGGTGTTTTGCCATATTTGCCCTAAGAGCATTCCATATAATCCACGGACAGACGTGAAGGAAACTAGACAGACTGAGCAGCTTATATAAAAACGAATTCTTTAGAATGTAGGAGAAAATCTAAATGTTTTTCTTAATACTTTTCCATAAAAGCCACATTTAGATAAACTAACAGGGCAGCACATACAAAACGTGTTTTCTATATAGTGAATCAATCACTACAGCTAATCCACAGTTAGCAAATGAAAAATTACCAAATATAATAGAGTTAAATTCTTTACTGTTTACAGAAATAACAAACAAATCAATAACAAAATTTTAAAAATATCAAAAATGTGATAAATTTAAATCGCAAACCTTTTACTTTTATCCTACGAAAATTGAAATAAAATAAAAAAAGAAGAATGTATTTATGCATGTAAAGATAATTTTAGACATGAGTGTAGTTCCAGTAACAAAATATAAGGCATCAATTTTTTTTTCTTATGCTTGTGGGAGGTCGAGCTAATATAAAATTCAGTAGTAAAAAAAGGAAATCCATACCAGTTGTGCTACATATCGGCGAAGCATTTTCCTTATTTTTTTATAAGCACCGATTCTTTTAAAACTGATTCAATTATGATCTTCTAAAACTACTGTGGAAACAAAAACAAAACACATAGGTGCCTCAAGTTTGATCTAAATCCTTTTTACTCAAGTTTTTATGAAACAACCATACAACCATATATGCAGTTGACGTAGCGGTTTTAGGAAAGAATAATTGCTCCAGTTTTCAACGAAGCTCGTGTTGATAAACAAATAAAGATAATGCTCCTCTATATATGCAGCACAACTGGTATTGATCTCATTAGCATTCAAATGAATAAAATCAGTTAAGACTGAATATTTTGAAACACGTTCTCATCTCCCAATTAACCAATCTATTTAAAGATTCATGAAACGGAGGAACAAAGGCGAGCGCTTGCTAAAAACGCAGGCATATTCATATCGATTTTTACCCCAACGCTGAAAAGTATCTTTCCATAAAAATTAATTTCGTTACGCGAAGATTATTCCTTTAATTAACGAATTGCACTCATTTCGCATACTTAAATATGAATACTATAATGAAAGTTAAACCAAGATATTAATTTTCCTCAAATGACGATTGTTTATTTATTAATAATCGATGAAGTGGCATAGTGTAGCAGATTTCGCTTTATAGTGACAATTATATATGGTATTTCATTATAGTAATAAATTATGGGCAGTAATTATATATAGTGTACATTCTGGAAGACCATATTAAAGAATTTATTGCACACATTTTTATTATACAAAGAAAACACGAAATTCTTCCCCCTCCCCCATCTATATACTATAATATGAATAATATAGTGTAATTAAGATCCAGATATTAATTTTCCACAAATGGCAATTGCTTATTTATTAATAATCAATGAAAAGACATATCGTAGCAGATTCCGCTTTATAACACCAATTATATATAGTATTTTATTATAGTAGTAAATTATGGGCAGTAATTATATATAGTGTACATATGTGCCGTGAGCCTTAGGGCGGGTCGGTAATACAGTAACATATATAGTGTACATTCTGGAAGACCATATTAAAGAATTTACATGAAATACACACATTTTTATTATACGAAGAAAATACGAAATTCTCCCCCTCCCCTCCATATATTATAATATGAATAATACAGTGTAATTAAGATCCAGATATTAATTTTCCTCAAATGGCAATTACTTATTTGTTAATAATCGATGAAATGACATATCGTAGCAGATTCCGCTTTATAACACCAATTATAAATAGTATTTCATTATAGTAGTAAATTATAAGTTGTAATTACACGTAGTGTACATTCTTTTGGAAGAATAGGTTGAGCACATTTTTATTATATTTAGAAAATGAAATTCTCCCCCTCCCCCATCTCTATAAGCCCAACGATTTGGAATTGTGGCAATATATGCTAACATCTTAAATAGTCTTATTTAAATGTCAGTGGAATAGAAACAACTTCTAATTCCAAAGCTACAATTACCTAGTCCCCATCTTCAATTTCATCTTCAAGCCATGAATGGGTTTTAGGCATTCCAAACACAGACGGACCATTGTACAACAGAAGGCTTTAAAGGATCCATTACCTGTTTATCTGTGCATTTTGTATTCTTTTTTATTTTTCTGATAATGAAACATCCGTTTGGGATTTAATTATTTACGTATGATGTCCAATAACGAGTACAAATCATTGAATTTTTCTATTCTAATGAAAGATCAATTATTCAAATTTATAAAAATACAGAAAATATTATAACGTCAGAGTATTTTTTGAAGATGACATTATTCGAAACCAAATCATGAACTCATAGATAGAAATTATTACATATCCTTTTTTATTTGATAATAATCTTTCAAGAAATTAAAAACAAGTCTTTTTAATTTAGTTAAAATAGTAGCTCCATTAATCTTTAAACATCCAATAGTCTTAGGCCTTAGGCGTAACTAATTAAAGATAATCTACTCAATAACTACTCATGCAACTGTTAATGTTTAATGATTTTTACATGCGGAAATGTTTTATTTTTTAATCATTACATTTTAATATCATCATCATCATCATTGGCGCAATAGTCCGAGGGTGCGCCAAGCCCGTCGGTCTGATGGCAGATTTCGAGACAGGGGATATTTCGTTCTTTTTAATGTGTAAAGTTGTCAGCCTTATGTCCAATGCTCTGCAGTCATATTAGAGCGAGAAGTACGGTTTAAACCTGATTCCGAACCACAACAAACATTCATGGCCCGACTCACACTTGAAACCTATGGAACCGCGCTGAAATATGCTGGAAGATATTTTACATTTCAATGGTGAAAAAAATATCAATCGATTTTCTATTCTGGACTGATAAAAATAACCAAAAAGGGAACAATAAATCGGCCCGACTCAGGACTCTGTAGCAATGTGCGTTAGGCTTGAAGTTCAATCCGCTGGCGGATTATTGTAGACAGGAAACTACATGGCATTTGTGATGTTCAGCTTCTTGCCTCGTTAGTCAGAGTACTTGTTTGGAGTTTTCCGTTTTGTTTCCCATAGGATAAACAAATGCGGGGTGGTTCCCCTAAAAATAATTCCGGAAGGCACTGCCTTCCTTCTTCAGCGACTTGGAGCCAAATCAGGGCTGCGGGTGTTCCATCACAACAAAAGTTGTCCTTTTACCTCCTTCCTTGGGTAGCTACTCGTGGGATGTTCATCCAACACTGGGGATTACACACAGCAATAAATCGAAATTTTATAAAGCCTTTCATGACTTTTTTCAATTTTATAAAGCCAAGTCAGTACACACGGGTTCTCCATTACAACAGAAGCCTTTCCCTCCATCCATGAGTAGACTAATCATGGGATGTCCGTTCCGCACTGCAGGACACAATTTAGTTTTGTTAATTGGTTTAAAGTAAATATAGCATTCCCCTTTTTTTAATAGTTTTTAAAATTAACAGTAAGAAGTACAAACGAACGAATGCGAATGAAATAAGATATTTAACATGTTTAGAGTCATTTCGGAAGTGAAAAAAATTAGTGGATCGAATTTCAAAGAATGAATGGGCGGAGTTTAAATTTTAAAATATGTTTCACTACTGTGATAAGTTCCATGAATTAGTTTCATTAATTGGCTTAAAGTAAAAATGACATTGACCGTTTTAAAAGTTTTTTTAAATTAACAATAAGACGTCAAAATGAAAGCTGTGAATGAAATAAGAAAATTTTTAACACATTTAGAGATTTCGGTAATCAAAAAACTGAAAAAAATCACGGAACGAATTTCAATGAATGAATGGTTAGAGTTCAAATTTCAAAATACTTTTTACTTCTGTGATACGTTTCATGAGTTAATTTTATTAAATGACTTAATGCAAAAATAACATTCCCCGTTTTTACAGTTTTTAGAATTGACACTAAGGCGTACAAATGAACGCCGTAATTAAGTTAATTGACTCTCCAGCTGAATGCAGTAGAAAAACATCTAATACAATTAAAGTCGTTTCAAAAATCGAAGCATCGAAAACAATTTGTAAGTCAAATTACAAAGAAAGTTTCACTTCCGTCTTACACTCCTCCAGTTAGTTTTAAAACTAATCTTAACTGCTTATTCTACTATTCACTATTTCAGCAGTGTAGTAGAACGTGCAAATCAATGCTATGGTTCAGCACACTAGCTGAGTGATTCTGCTGAATGCAGTGGGAAGATTCTTAGTAGAAGTGGCATCGTTTCGAAAATCGAAGACAATCAATGGACTTGCTGCACGTGGAAGGGGCCCTCTTTCCAGGTTGGAGTGTGTTCCACATTCTATTTCTGGACATTCCTCCGATAATGAGGGTCGGAGACCAATCGATGAACACTTCGCTCCCTCAGCTTAACGCTCTCATGTACAATCCTTATCTGCCGTCCCACCGTGCATGTAGAGTCTTCTCAGACAGATTGAAAACTAATAACCAGGTTCACTGTTGAATCCCCTTTCCTCTTAACAGTGAACCTTCTTCAACAGTCTGATATACGCCCTTTTTAATCTGAAAATTGAAGTTTTATTTGTATGTAAATTGTAAAAAACTTTTGATGTATTGTTTGTACATATATATATATATATATATATATATATATATATTACATGTGAGTTGTTGTTGAACATCGGTGGATCTCATGCTCCATTTATGTGTGACACAAACTATACAATATAAATATGGAAGAACTTTCAAATGAAAAGTTCTCCTTATAGGAAAAGCAACAGAATATTTGCAATGAGAGTAGTGCATTATTTTTTTGTGGTTATCATGTTAAAAGCGTTTTTTTTTCAATTACTCTATCATTATACTGATAAGTGATGCTTTAGTTATATGTGAACTATCAAAAATGCTTGAAGTATTGTTTGCATAATTTTTTATGTGGTCTTGTTGTTGAACATCAGTGGACCTCTGTGACTATTAAGTCTGCTACAAACAGTACACCAATGGGAGATAAGGGAAGAACTTTTAAGGTTAAGTTCAAAGGGGAAGTTAAAGGAAAAAACCTGTAACAGAACTATCAATGTGAATCCTTTTACACTCGTTGCCAAAATCACCATAGAGTCTCTCGCTTCCGAAAACAGTGCCTGTAATGGAGACCCCCTGTAGCGTCTCGGCCTACTATACCAGATCTGTAAAGGTTTCAAGAATAGGTCCCCTTTCAGGAACATGGGAAAAATTAAATTTTTATTTACAAGCCTCTATATAGACAAATATAGAATTCGGGTTTATTATAATTCATTGTTTGCAAAAAAAAAAAAAAAATTTAAATTTGATTCATAAGCGCAATTCACTCTAGAGACAGAGATTATCCGAGTTTACGTCGAATCTCACGAGACCCATTAATAGAATAAATAAAATACGAGGCCCACTGATATTTAGAAAACATTAAAAGTAAAATGCATTGTTCATCCTTGTTCAAATAATAAATATAAAAATGGTAATTTAAAATAAACTAAAATTATTCACGAATTTTAGTTTACCATGCGTGAACATATTTTATCGCTTCTTCCACCAACGAACCTTGATGGTTGAGTTAGCTGCAATAAATATAACTGGTCCTTAGGTACTACTATATTTGAGAAAATTGAAACAATAATCCATTTGCTTCCTCAAAGTCGAACCATTCAAAATGAAATACAGAGAACGTGACTTGGTATTGGTAAACCATTCATCTTAATTGAGAATATTTCATGTCATTTGAAAACGTGCGTTTCTTTTAAATAAATATTTCTCGTATTCCTCCAGGTAATAAATACATCTCTTTTTGTGCATTTTTTTTGTGGTTATCAAGTTAATAACGTTCTTTTCAATTACTTTATTGCAAATATACGACAAATTCTAATCTTTTTGAGTCATCTAATAAAATAATACGAAGTAAGTCGTTTGATGCATCACTTGTCACTATACTAACTGTGCTGTTGACTACGCTGTTGTTGATTTTTTAAGTAAAGTAAATGCATCTGCATATTTTTTTTTTTCAATAAGAAATTGGACTGTAAAATCTATTGAAATACAACATGCATTTTAGAGCAAAGTCGATTCCGAGTATGTTCTGCACTGTTAATTACATTTCGGATGATCCGCACTTGCAGCAGTACGAGCGCAGAAAAACAAAGAGCGTTCCGCCGACTAATCACCCACCGGAACAAAAAGAGAGCCGACTAACGAGAGCGGCGCATTATCTCTGCCCTCCACATACCCCCCCTCCTCCGTCATTAATTGGGGGCGATAAAACCCTTCGTTTGCGGATCGTAAAACGGGAAAAGTTCATTACGCGGTTGCAGTTACACGATGCTCACTAAAGTGGGTACAAAGGGATTGCCCGCCGTAAAACGAACTTTTAGTGGCCGAACAATGCGGGGGAGGATACAAGGAAAGAAAACGATACCGCTTTCGTGCGAATGGAAATTGCAACGGCGAAGTGAAGCTGTTGAGAAAATGACCTGCTGTTCTTCATTGTAAAATTACATAAACAGGTGTACAATTCATTATACGTGAGCCGGGACTGCATATTTGAAGCATTTGTTTCTCCTATTTAGGTTGAGAGAACATGTATCATTGTGATTTTAACGTATGATAATAAGTTTAACGGATTTCCTCATGAATATTTTAAATAAATGTGTAATAAAATCTCCCTTGTAAATTTAATTCAACGTATCGATTCATGAATTAGAATGAATTGAATTTCCATGAATTTTGTGAAAGAAAATTTGGAGAAACAAAACAGAAAACTTTTAACAAGTAACGACTGCCATACACATCTGAGCAAAACAATGATTACAAAGCAACAAAACAAGGTGTGCTACACCAAAGCAACGAATGCAACACACATCTGTAGAAGGACTCAAACTTTGATAGTACCGTATTCTAGCCCTTCATGCTTTCATTATTCCCATAAGAGGTTGACAAAGATACAATGCAACACGCATCTGTTGCAAAGGAACTACTCCTACAGATGCGTGTTGCATTGTAACTTTGTATCTACGAAAAGAACACATCAATTACTTCAGCATGCATCTGTAGCAGAAATCAAACTTTAATAGTTTCGCATCTGTAGCAAAGGAACTACTCCTACAGATGCGTGTGGCATTGTAACTTTGTATCTACGAAAAGAACAAATCAATTACTTCAGCATGCATCTGTAGCAGAAATCAAACTTTAATAGTTTCGCATCTGTAGCAAAGGAACTACTCCTACAGATGCGTGTTGCATTGTAACTTTGTATCTACGAAAAGAACAAATCAATTACTTCAGCATGCATCTGTAGCAGAAATCAAACTTTAATAGTTTCGCATCTGTAGCAAAGGAACTACTCCTACAGATGCGTGTTGCATTGTAACTTTGTATCTACGAAAAGAACAAATCAATTACTTCAGCATGCATCTGTAGCAGAAATCAAACTTTAATAGTTTCGCATCTGTAGCAAAGGAACTACTCCTACAGATGCGTGTTGCATTGTAACTTTGTATCTACGAAAAGAACACATCAATTACTTCAGCATGCATCTGTAGCAGAAATCAAACTTTAATAGTTTCGCATCTGTAGCAAAGGAACTACTCCTACAGATGCGTGTTGCATTGTAACTTTGTATCTACGAAAAGAACAAATCAATTACTTCAGCATGCATCTGTAGCAGAAATCAAACTTTAATAGTTTCGCATCTGTAGCAAAGGAACTACTCCTACAGATGCGTGTTGGCATTGTAACTTTGTATCTACGAAAAGAACAAATCAATTACTTCAGCATGCATCTGTAGCAGAAATCAAACTTTAATAGTTTCGCATCTGTAGCAAAGGAACTACTCCTACAGATGCGTGTGGCATTGTAACTTTGTATCTACGAAAAGAACAAATCAATTACTTCAGCATGCATCTGTAGCAGAAATCAAACTTTAATAGTTTCGCATCTGTAGCAAAGGAACTACTCCTACAGATGCGTGTGGCATTGTAACTTTGTATCTACGAAAAGAACAAATCAATTACTTCAGCATGCATCTGTAGCAGAAATCAAACTTTAATAGTTTCGCATCTGTAGCAAAGGAACTACTCCTACAGATGCGTGTGGCATTGTAACTTTGTATCTACGAAAAGAACAAATCAATTACTTCAGCATGCATCTGTAGCAGAAATCAAACTTTAATAGTTTCGCATCTGTAGCAAAGGAACTACTCCTACAGATGCGTGTGGCATTGTAACTTTGTATCTACGAAAAGAACAAATCAATTACTTCAGCATGCATCTGTAGCAGAAATCAAACTTTAATAGTTTCGCATCTGTAGCAAAGGAACTACTCCTACAGATGCGTGTGGCATTGTAACTTTGTATCTACGAAAAGAACAAATCAATTACTTCAGCATGCATCTGTAGCAGAAATCAAACTTTAATAGTTTCGCATCTGTAGCAAAGGAACTACTCCTACAGATGCGTGTGGCATTGTAACTTTGTATCTACGAAAAGAACAAATCAATTACTTCAGCATGCATCTGTAGCAGAAATCAAACTTTAATAGTTTCGCATCTGTAGCAAAGGAACTACTCCTACAGATGCGTGTGGCATTGTAACTTTGTATCTACGAAAAGAACAAATCAATTACTTCAGCATGCATCTGTAGCAGAAATCAAACTTTAATAGTTTCGCATCTGTAGCAAAGGAACTACTCCTACAGATGCGTGTGGCATTGTAACTTTGTATCTACGAAAAGAACAAATCAATTACTTCAGCATGCATCTGTAGCAGAAATCAAACTTTAATAGTTTCGCATCTGTAGCAAAGGAACTACTCCTACAGATGCGTGTGGCATTGTAACTTTGTATCTACGAAAAGAACAAATCAATTACTTCAGCATGCATCTGTAGCAGAAATCAAACTTTAATAGTTTCGCATCTGTAGCAAAGGAACTACTCCTACAGATGCGTGTGGCATTGTAACTTTGTATCTACGAAAAGAACAAATCAATTACTTCAGCATGCATCTGTAGCAGAAATCAAACTTTAATAGTTTCGCATCTGTAGCAAAGGAACTACTCCTACAGATGCGTGTAGCATTGTAACTTTGTATCTACGAAAAGAACAAATCAATTACTTCAGCATGCATCTGTAGCAGAAATCAAACTTTAATAGTTTCGCATCTGTAGCAAAGGAACTACTCCTACAGATGCGTGTGGCATTGTAACTTTGTATCTACGAAAAGAACAAATCAATTACTTCAGCATGCATCTGTAGCAGAAATCAAACTTTAATAGTTTCGCATCTGTAGCAAAGGAACTACTCCTACAGATGCGTGTTGCATTGTAACTTTGTATCTACGAAAAGAACAAATCAATTACTTCAGCATGCATCTGTAGCAGAAATCAAACTTTAATAGTTTCGCATCTGTAGCAAAGGAACTACTCCTACAGATGCGTGTGGCATTGTAACTTTGTATCTACGAAAAGAACAAATCAATTACTTCAGCATGCATCTGTAGCAGAAATCAAACTTTAATAGTTTCGCATCTGTAGCAAAGGAACTACTCCTACAGATGCGTGTGGCATTGTAACTTTGTATCTACGAAAAGAACAAATCAATTACTTCAGCATGCATCTGTAGCAGAAATCAAACTTTAATAGTTTCGCATCTGTAGCAAAGGAACTACTCCTACAGATGCGTGTGGCATTGTAACTTTGTATCTACGAAAAGAACAAATCAATTACTTCAGCATGCATCTGTAGCAGAAATCAAACTTTAATAGTTTCGCATCTGTAGCAAAGGAACTACTCCTACAGATGCGTGTAGCATTGTAACTTTGTATCTACGAAAAGAACAAATCAATTACTTCAGCATGCATCTGTAGCAGAAATCAAACTTTAATAGTTTCGCATCTGTAGCAAAGGAACTACTCCTACAGATGCGTGTGGCATTGTAACTTTGTATCTACGAAAAGAACAAATCAATTACTTCAGCATGCATCTGTAGCAGAAATCAAACTTTAATAGTTTCGCATCTGTAGCAAAGGAACTACTCCTACAGATGCGTGTGGCATTGTAACTTTGTATCTACGAAAAGAACAAATCAATTACTTCAGCATGCATCTGTAGCAGAAATCAAACTTTAATAGTTTCGGATTCTAACTATTCATACTTTCCTTATTCCCGTACGATTTAAAAAAAACACTGCAGCATGCATCTGTAGCAGGAATAAAACTTTGATCTTATCGTATTCTAGCCATTCACGCTTTCTTTATTCCCATATGAGGTTGAAAAAAATGCACATTAATTAAAGAAATATCCCTATGATATTTTCTAGAAACAAAAATGCAAAAAGTATTCAAAAAGAATTAATTTTCTACATGCATAAAAATGACCTGAACAATGAATCACTTCCAGTAGCAAGCCTTCTCCACTTTTAATCTCAATTCGTTTCTTATCTTAACTCCTTAAAATAATTTTTTTTTCTCGGAAATTTCATTTATTTCTATCTCTATAATAAATTAAACAAAGGGATGTAATAAAGATTAATTGCCTTGCAAGTCAATCAATATTTATAGTCTTACTGATACCAGGTGGGGTTTTTTACAATATTTGTCATAGAAAATTTTCATTTTTTTGTTACCTCTATTTAATAGCTTGATTAAATTTAGAATTGTTCTTCATAAAGGTGCCTCTTAAATTAATGTTAATAATAGTTTTATTTAATATTTTTTTTTAATATTTCAATTAATTTTAATTTAAACTTAAAGCGGTTTTTTTAATTTTGGAAGATAACTGGCTTACACTTTGAGAACATAGTTTTCAAGATAAGAATGGTATTAAATCTTACTAGAATTTTTCTTACATTTAATAATACTTGCTAAAAATAGTTGGAGAGCTATTTTCAGGATTTTACAGCAATGTTAAGAACATGTACTCATTTAATAGCAACACAAACTCTGAATTTTGGACTCAAATAGTTGCAAAATGGCAAACCCAAAAGTATATTCAGTGTCTACCTGATTCTACTCCGTGACAGTTTAGGAGCTTTTACTGCCACTCATAACATCTTGAAATATTAATTTTATGTTAGTTGTGTGGATGTGTTGGTCTCTAACCTCGTTCATTTATTTATGTTTCCGTGAAATGGTCTAAATTTTCTCATTTCCTTCATAATGTTGCAACTTTGATAAATATCAATTGTTGTACGAAGGAATTATTAGTTTCTAGCTTTTAGAGCGCTGTTTATATAGTAAAGAAATATAAATTTTTTTAAGGTCACAATATTTAATAATCTGTGCAGTAGAAGATAAAAACTGCCGAGTTTTTGAAATTTTCAACCAATAAGAATGTAAACCTTATTTTATTTCAAAATCAAGCATTGTTTTTTTTTTTTTTTTTTTTTTTTTTTTTTTTGACTTGGAATAATCATCAATAGGAATTAGTAAAGTATACTGAACTCCAAAAAATATATTTCCCATTTTATTAGGATTCAGTTTCATTAAGATTCATATTTTCCATTTTATTTCTGGTTTAAAAAAAACCTCAATATGATTTCATAAAATCTACTGGACTTCAAAAAGTAAGCTAAACTGACTCAAATTGTTCCAGGATAGTAGACACAAGAATATATTCATCGTGGAAGACTATTAACAAGAATATATATTCATATCGGGGAATGTAATCTACTTGATTGAATCTTGAATCTAGTTTAGGTGCATTTATTGCCACTTCTAACATCCTGAAATATTAATTTTGTGCTTTTTATGTGGATGTTTTCGTCTCTAACTGCATTCATTTATTTATTTTTCCATGAAATGGCCAAATTTTTATCACTTCCTTCATAATGTTGCAACTTTCATAAATGTGGCTTTTTTTCCTTCTAATGCAGCTGGCAAATAGACCCTGTTCTTCGCCATTAGGGCTGCATCGATGTTACTCACTTTGCACTACCCAGGGGGCGCGTGTAACTTGATGGTAAGCCACGGACGCGGAGTAACAATGCCCCCGCAGCGCTCTACGATCCTATTAGGACCGGGACCTACGACTTAAAGTGGATTCCGAACCACTACAAACACCCATGGCAAAGCCGGGATTTGAACCCGATACCTGTGGTACCGAACGCCAGAGCGCTAACCATTCGGCCATCAGGCTTGTGGCTTGTTGTAAGATGGAATTATTCTGGCCACTGGCAACTGGCGTACCGATTACGGAGTACCAACAGGGGGGAATAGCCCTTAAACCTCCTCATCTTAATTCATACATATGCTTTAAATTTTAATTGGCTGCTTAATTAATGTTAGTAGAAATACAATATAATGTTTCTAAAAATTCAAGTTAAATGGAATTAAAAAAAAAGATAAAAATACTAATAATAAAAGTAAAATACAAAATAAAAGAAATTAAAGTTAAACTTAAAATTCAATACAATTACGGACCAGTTGTCGATGCCGAACTATTGAAAAAAAGTAAACAGAGTATGAACTCAATTGAATAACACAAGTACCACAAGTAATTATTCGTTTCTTGCTTTTAGAGCCTGCTTGCTTTTTGTCACAATATTTAATAATATAAGAAATTGTGCTCATAGCATCGGTAGCTGAAGAATATCAATATAAACATTTCTTCCCCTTGGCCAAAATTCTATTCTGGAGAGAACAAAAAAAAAATCGTCTGTTTTTCTTCACTTCGAAGTTGTGTAATCAGCTTTGAACCTACGAAAAACAGTTCTTTTTCGATAGAAAATACGTCTATTGCTACAGACTAAAAATGAACAACGTCATGTAATTTCAGCATGATAGAATAACAAATTTGAACATTATGTGATCATTTAACACATTATATATAAAAATGCATAATGTGAATAATATTGTAAATAATATTATTCACATTATGCATTTAGTGTACTTTAAGTTATAATAAATCTATTATATAGGCAATTGAAAAAGACAGGACATAAAAAAAATCAAAATACCATAACTGCAAATGTATTTGATGAAATGCAATATATTTTTTTCTAAAGTACTTGGTGATTCTCCAAGACTTTTTTTATTTAACTTTTTCGAATCCCTGATTACTAGATGAAGATAAATTATCATGGATTAATGAATTAATTATCATAAAATTAGACTTTCAGGACCATAACAACAATGATGGTTTCATGAATATGAAACCATGATTGTTGTTATACGCAGAAGTGATATACTATAAAGATATGTACAAATTTGTATTCCTTCAATGCAATGAAGAGTATTTAAAACAAAAACAAAAAAAAAAAACTTTTAGAGGTTTTTTCAACATAAAGTAGCTTCTTCGACAACATTTTATTTTTGCTACTTTTCTTGGAATGAAATATGTTCCTTGTTTTGAAATTTATTTGATTAAGGCTTGGAGAAGATGCTTTGGGTTCGAAACACATTTAGAAAGGATGTAAAAAAGTATCTTAAAGAGAAACACTCACGCTCGAAGACAAGGAGAAATAGTTCCCATAGTATCCGCAGCAGAAGGATACCACTATAAACATTTCATTCTCTTTCCAAAATTCTATTCCGGAACGAACAAAAAAAAATCGTCTGCTTTTCTTCACTTCGAAGTCGCCTAATCATCTTCGATGCCACGAAGAGCAGTTCTTTTCGATATAAAATATGTCTATTGTTACAGACAAAAAATGAACAACCATATGTAATTTCAACATAGGAGAATATCAAATTATGCATTATGTGACCATTTAGCACAATATATACAAACAAACAAAATGTAAATAATATATAAATTAGTTTTTATGCAAGAAACAATAAATATATTATATACGTCATTGAAAAAAAGTTGGATACAAATCCAAATACCATAACTGCAAACGTATTTGATGAAATGCAGTATATTCAAAAGTACTTGACAATTCTCTGTTTTTGTTTTATTTGACTTATTCAAATACCCGTTTGTTAGATAATAATCCTCCTAGATTCATGGATTAATTAGTATTCAATTAGACCATGATTATTATTATGCGCAAAAGTGATATACGATGTATATTTAATTCTGTGTTCCTTCAATGCAATGATGTGAATTTCCAGCAAAAAATATCAGTTTAATTTTTCAACACAATGTGAGGTCTCCTCATTCTAGTCTAGATGTAAGTGAAGCTCTCACACGTCAGTTACTCAATGGACGAATTGACAGGGCTATTCCCATTATGGATTGCAATACCGGTATACCGGGATACCGAATACCTGTATTTTGAGGCATTTGTACAATTTTGTAATACCGGTATTCACAAGTTTAAATACCGGTTTTTCGGTAGTAGCTAGAAATTTAGAATTATTTTCTGTGATATTTTTATTCTGATCTGTGAATTCTTATTCAGAATTCTTATCTAAAAACTAGAAATTCTTATCTACGAAAACAAGGTTGTAGTTGTGAAAAAAGTGTGTAATATTTTGATATTTTTTAAATTGTTCAATTTGTTAGTCACATATCGATAATGAATTGCGGACGAAAGAAAATTGTTGAGTCCATTAGCATTCAAAATAAGTGAATTATACAAATGCTTCAAGTGAAAAGCTTAATGGCTTCGCACAGACAAGAAAAAAATGTGGACGCCAAAAAGTTATTGTCGCATTCGAAGAAAATGACTTTAATTTTTGAGTTTTTAAATTTCTTAATTACGATGCTAGTCGAGTAGATTCAAAGGCGACGACACTTTGCGAATAAGAGGGGAAAAAAAAGAAAAAAGGGAAATACTTTTCTTAACTCGAAAAATGTAAACAAATGTATTCAATATTTCATTCATGTTTTTAATCTTACACATTTCCAAGAAACGTAAAAGAATTTATGTACAGTGAATCTTAATAAAAAGGGAAAATATATGTTTTGGAATTCAATATACTGTACAAAATCATATTGAGTATTTTTTCAAACCAAAATTGTGAACCGTAATTAAGTAGAATAATCTAAATCTTAATAAAATAGAAAATATATTTTTTGGCTTTCAGTATACTTTACGAAATAATATTGAGTATTTTTTCAAACTAAAATTGATTGAGCCAAACAAACATTGCTTAATTCAAGGATGGAATATGGTTTGGACTTTTATTGATGAAAAAAATATTAAAAGCTTGATAGCTTTTCTTTTTTACTTCACAGATTATTAAATATTTTGACGAAATGCAAGCAAACTCTAAAGGCAAGAAGCAAATGATTAATTCTTACAACAAGAAATATTTATAAAAGTTGTAACATTATGAAGGAATTGAGAAATTTTGGACCATTTCATGGAAAAATAAATAAATGAACGTAGTGAGAGAGCAACATATCCACATAACTAGCATAAAATTAATATTTCAAGAGGTTAGAAGTGGCAGTAAAAGCTCCTAAACGTCGTGGAATGGAATCAAGTAGACACTGAATACATTATTGGGTTTGCTATTCTGCAAAGACTTAAGTCCAAAAATCAGATTTTGTGATCCTATTAAATGTTTAACTTTCCTATAAAATCCTGAAAATAAGTCTCTACCTATTTTTAGCAACTATTATTAAATATCAGAAAAATCTTTATAGTAAGATTAAGTTCCAGCTAATCCTAAAAATTGTGAACACAAAAGAGAAAAGAAAAATTACAAAGAAGATACAAAGAATTGAAAATACAAAATTAATATTTCAAGAGGTTTGAAGTGGCAGTAAAAGCTCCTAAACGTCGTGGAATGGAATCCAGTAGACACTGAATATATTCTGGGGTCCGCCATTCTGCAACAATTTAAGTCAAAAAGATTTTGGGATCCTATTAAATCAATATTGGTTTAACTTTCCTGTAAAATACTGAAAAAAGGTTTCCGCCTATTTTTAGCAACTATTATTAAATGTAAGAAAAACTTTTACAGTAAGATTAAATACACAGTCCAGTCACATTAATGTGACCACCACCTACTTTCAACGTCAACGTGAAATAACCAAACACAAAAGGCAGGTGGTAGCACATTGCGGGGGAGTGTATATAAAGGATGTCCTAGGGCGTCGGAAAGCATTTCAATCGTTGGCGTAATGCAGGAACGTAGCGATTTATCCGACGTCCAAAAGGGCATGATTATTGGCTTTCTGGCGAAGGGTTGAAGCATTTCGGAAACGGCTAATTTGGTGAACTGTTCGCGTACCTCCGTGGTAAAAGTATACCGTGCATGGCAAAATGGCACTATCCAAAATCAGCGACGTTGCACATGTGCTGCACCCTGTCTATAGATGACAAAGGCAAACGAAGACTACGGAGATGCATTCGGGCGGTTAGACGTGCAACTGTTGAGCAACTCACCACCCAGATGAACCTAGGGGCTACCAAGAGTGTATCCTCAACAATAGTTCAGCGAACGTTGCTGCGTATGGGCTTCCGCAGCAGACGCCTGGTTAATTCACCTATGCTGACTGGTGTTCATCGGTGACGCAGGCTGGAATTTGCACGCCAGTACCGAAACTGGACGTCCACAGAGTGGCGACAGGTGGTTTTTTCCAATGAATCACGTTTTATGCTCCATCGGACAGATGGACGTTGGCGTATACGGCGTGAAACGTCTGAAAGCAAACACCCTGCAACGATTGCCGGAAGGATCTAAGCTGGAGGAGGGAGCATTATGGTTTTGGGATTGTTTTCCTGGCATTCACTGGGTGCACTCATCATTGTGGAAGGCACGATGGATCAGCACAAGTACGCATCTGTCCTTGCGGACAATGTCCATCCCTACATGCGAATTATTTTTCCTCAGAATGATGGCATGTACCAGCAGGACAATGCGAGGTGTCATACAGCTCCCAGTGTATGTGCGTGGTTCGAAGAGCATCAGGATGAGTTTACCGTACTCCCCTGGCCAGCAAACTTACCAGATTTAAATTCAATCGAGAATCTGTGAGACCACCTCGATCGGGTTGTTCGCGCCATGGATCCTCAACCGCGTACTCTAGTGCAGCTGGCCACCGCACTGGAGTCGGCATGGCTCAACATCCCAGAAACCTAATTGACTCTCTTCCTGCACGTCTCGCAGAGGTCCGCTCTGTCAAAGGTGGTTATTCTGGCTTTTGACAGGTGGTCACATTAATGGGACTGAACTGTGTACCATTCTTATCTTAAAAACTATGATATTATAATGTAAACCTGTTATTTTCTAATATTTAAAAAGTGCTATAATTTCTAATTAAAACTAAACTAAGTGAAATCTTAATTAAAATTGTTATTAAAATTAACTTAAGAGACACCTTTAAAAAGAACAATTCCAATTTTAAGCAAGCTATTTCAGCTGAGGTAAGAAAAAATGAAATTTTCTATGGCGAATATCGGGAAAAAACTCATTTATTATCAGTAAGACTATAAATATTATCAGTAAGACTGTAAACTACAAAGCAATCAATCTTTTTTACATCCCTTTGTTTAATTTATTTTAGAGATAGAAATAAATAAAAATTTTTACAATTAATGTAGTTTAAGGAGTTAAGATAAGAAACGACTTGCAATTAAAAGTGGAGGAAGCTTGCTACAAAAAGTGATTTATTGTTGAGGACTTAGAGGTATGCAAGAAATTAATTATTCGCGTATAACTTTTGCATTCTTATTTCTAGGAAATATTATGCGCATATTTCTTTAATTAATGAGTAATTTTTTCAACTTCATATGGGAATAATGAAATCGTGAATAGCTAGAATAAGATGCAATAGAAAGAAATAAAATTTCTGACAATTAATATAGTTTAAGGATTTAAATTAAAAAAACTAATTGAAATTAAAATTGGAGAAGGCGGCTTGCTGCAGAAAGTGATTTATTGTTGAGGTCTTATATGTATTAAAAAAATTAACTATTTTTGTACGACGCTTGCATTTTTGTTCCCATAAAATATCGTAGGCATATTTCTTTAATTACTGTTTATTTTTTCAACGTCGTATAGCGTGAATAGTTAGAATACGATCCGATTAAAATTTGATGCATGCCGTATGCTGTATGCTGTAGTCGTTGCTTTGCTTTAGATGCATGCTGCAGTGTATCTTTTCCAACCTCATTGAGGAACAACGAAAGCGTGAATAGCAAGAATACGATCCGATCAAAGTTTAATTTCTGCTACAGATGAATGCTGCAGTCGTCGCTTTCTTGCTTTGCTACAGATGAGTGTAGCAGTGCATCTTTTTCCACCTCATATGGGAATAATGAACGCGTGGCTAATCGCATACTAATCGGATCGTGTTGAATGGCTAAAACACGATCCGATCAAAGTATGATTAATACTACAGATACATACTGCAGTCATTGCTTTGTTGCTTTGCTACAGATGGGTATTGTAGTATATCTTTTTCAACTTCATATGGGATTAATAAAAGTATGAAGGACTATAATACGATACTATCAAAGTATGATTTATGCTACAGATGCATGCTGCAATCATTACTTCGTTGCTATTCTACAGATGCGTGTTGCAGTTTATGTTTTTTAATCTCATATGGGAATAATAAAAATATGAATGGCTAGAATACGATTCGATCAAAGTTTGATTCCTACTCATAGCTCATTAAAATCAAAATGATACCTGTTCTCTTCCTCTAAATAGGAGAAACAAATGTTCTAAATGTACAGTTCAGGCTCGCCTATAATGAATTGCACACCTGTTTATGCAATTTTAAAATGAAGAACAGCAGGTCATTTTCTCAACAGTCTCACTTCGCAGTTGCGATTTCCTTTCGCACGAAAACGGTATCGTTTTCTCTCCCTGTATCCTCCCCCGCATTGTTCGGCCACTAAAAGTTTGTTTTACGGCGGGCAATCCCTTTGTACCAGCGTTAGTGAGGATCGTGTAACTGCGACCGCGTAATGAACTCTTCCCGTTTTACGATCCGCAAACGAAGGGGTTTATCGCCCTGAATTAATGAGGGAGGGGGGCAGGGGATCTGGCGGTGTGTGCCAGGCAGAGATAAGGCGCCTCTTTTTGTTCCGGGAGGTGATTAGTCGGCGGAACGCTCTTTGTTTTTCTGCGCTCGTATTGCTTCGATTGCGGCCATCCGAAATGTAATTAAGTGCACAGAACATACTCAGAATCGACTTTGCTCAAAAACGCATGCTGTATTTCAATAGAATTTTAAAATCTAACTTCTCATTGAAAAAAATATATAAAGGGTTTTATTTCTCTGAAAAAATCAACAACTGCAGTTAGTTTAGTGTCATATAACTATATAACTAAATGACATATGTAGTTTAATGGTATATAACTATATAACGAAATGGCATATATAGTTTAGTGGCATAAAACTATAGAACTAAATGGCATATATAGTCAATATATGTCATATATAGTCAGTATATGGCATATATACAACTATATGGCATATATACAACTATATGGCATATATAGTCAATATATGGCATATATACAACTATATGACATATATAGTTTAGGGGTTTTATATTTATAGAACTAAATGGCATATATAGTTTAGTGGCATATGGAGACTGATCATTCTGGCGCTTCGTACCACAGGTTTCGGGCTCGAGTACCGGCTGCATCATGGATGTTTG
>BPLQ01005961.1:0-13570 GCA_021605075.1 Caerostris darwini | reverse complement strand
ATTTCATTTAAAATAATTTATAAATTCAAAATTTTTAAGCAAAGAACTTTTTGGAAAATTTATCCTACAATCTGAGTATGATTACAGCTTTTCCTCCCACTTTTTTCAAGAAAATATTTTCAACGAACACTTTAAATTTTAAATTAAAAAAAAAATGACATAAAATAGTATTTTGTTTAATATTAATTCATATGTAAATAACAATAAATGTGATCATAAATACATGGGAAAAAAATATTTTTTTTTCCCTAAACAGTTTTTTTTTTAGAGCTTTACAATTTTTGAACTATTTATATATCTTACACAACTTATCATGCACTGCATAATACTGGGGAAAAGCTTCAAAATAGGTTAAGGTTTAAAAAGAAGAAAAAAATATAGTAAACTTATTTAAATTAGCTTAAACGTAATTTGGAGTTTCTTTAATTCCAATTAAGATTCCTTAATAATTGATGAAGATAGTTGCTTAAGTTATTTGATACGCCATTGGTACAATTAGCACGATTAATGCATGATTATTTGTTACCTAATTAATGTAAAGTTTTAAAATTTTAAATAAGATACATGCTAATTTTAGCAGCGACGAATTAAACTGCCTCAAAAAATGTTAAACTCTTTCACACCTTAATTTTCAAGCATTTTTTTTAACATTTGATCGGACAATCAAATTCTGCCAATGGCATATAAAAAGTCCACTGTAGTCCTCCAAGTCCATTGCAGAACAAAACCACTAAAAATTATGAGCAGCATACATTTTTTTTTTTTTTTTTTTTTTTTAAATTTTACAAACTGTATGAAAATTTGTAAGTAATAAATTTATTTCTATAATTTTTCAGTTGCATTCTCATTTTATTTTCATTATAATTTTTTAGTTGCATTCACATTTTATTCTCATTATTTTTATTTCAATATAGTTTTTTAGTTGTATCCTCATTTTATTTTCATTATTTTTGTTTCATTACAATTTTTTAGTTGTATTCTCATTTTTTTTATTTAATGATAATTTTTCATCTGCATTCTCTTTTTATTATATTTTGTGGACAGCCACATAATATTCCTGTATGATTTTTTTTTTTTTTTTAGTCATAGTCATTTTCCTACCATTCCAAACCTATCAATCTCTTTCAAGTCAATCTATGGATAGTAAAATGCGTATCTCCCAGTTAAGAAAAAACTGTGTATTGCACTGTAAGAAATATTTGAGAATATATAATATTCTACACAATAGGACATTTCGTACATAAAATATTTCATTACATTCATTTTAAATGTTCTCCTACTTTTGAAAAAATTGTAATTATCATTACCATTTAGATCATTTTATAATTTAATTCAAAATTTGCTTTACTTTTAATACTGGGGAGTGAACTACATAGGGGAAAGTATGTTTCAAACAAGAGAAGCTCACTATCAAAACCGAAAATGATCATAACAGTTTTTTTTTTTTTTGTGTATATACGTGTTGAACATGGGTAACCTAGTTTCCTTCTTATGTGTACCACAAACATGCCACCTACAGGCTATAAGGGGAGCATAATACCTTCCTGGTTTAGTTTAATGCTGAACGCCCTTCATTTGCGTGTCGTATGCAAGAAAATGGGCCGGAATGGCCGAGTGACTAGCGCTCTGGCGCTCGGTACACAAGGTTCGAGACCCAGCTGTGTCATGGATGTTTGTAGTAGTTCGGAATTCACTTTAAACTGTAGGTCCCGATCTAACATGACTGTAGAGCGTTGAGAGTAGGGCTGATAAACCTACCCCGTAAAAAGAAAAATACATCTCACGTTTCGAAATCTGCTAGTAAGCAGACAGCCTTGGCCCACCATGGGGCTATTGCACCAATGATGATGATGATGATGCAAGAAAATCCAGAAAACCTGCAACCTGATTATCAATGCGATGCGCGTCAAGCATGTTGTCATAATTGCCATTGAGTTTCTTTGTTTTAAAAGCGGTAATGCAATGAAGGCAACAACGGAATCGAACGGGACTCCAGCTGTCCGCAAGCTGCTATTACTGGACCTTTAGCTGGTCCCATTTGAATATCATTTTTTTAAGGAACAGACGAGGAATCATATTTCCATAAAAAATCTACCTGTACAGAATTTTTAAAGAGTTGTTGCATAATTTTGTTGTAGGTTTCCTGGTTACGGGTTAATCTGCTATATTTGCTGTAGTAGCTGCAAACGACTTCGTTAAAAACATTATTTACTATGGCTTTATATTAAGTAACTACTTTTATTATGTTTGATATTTTTAATAGTGAATTTTACTATGATGTTTAGTTACTGATTCTGTTTGTTATTTTGTTATATTGATGGTAATAACATTAAGAAAACATAATAATAATAATAATAATAATTCCTTCGAAATGAAAATTTCTCAAGACATTGAGTTTAAACACACTCGATTTTGTATGTTTTCTCGAAAACTGAAAGGTGTTTTCTTAGCTTTGATTTGAAACATGACAACCCAGGTACATTTGAAAATTTTTTCATTTGACCCAGTACTTTTCTAATTAATTTGCCCTACCACTCCTTTTCAAAATAATAATAATAATCTCCTGGTCCGATGCAAGAAATATATCACAAAGGTCAATGGCGTATTAAAATCGCCAAGACCATTGCAGAACAAAAATATGAAAGTTGTGATAAATATATATTTAAAAAAAAAAAAAATAATAGTATGATAATTTTCAATGTTACCCATATAATTGCTTGATAATTACTCAATTATTTTATTTAAGGTTTATTCTAAATAGATGCTGTGTGTAATTTAAAAAAAGTCTTACAACTGTCAATTTCAATTTAATATCTAATTATTGACCTGTTTAAAAACTTCATTTTCCTTTTTGTGCAAAATTGATTCGTATCTACTTTTTCAAAGAATTAATATATATATATAAATATGTATAAACAAGTAATATAAAAAAAAAAATTTAAAGTCAATTCCTACTTTTTTTTCACTATACTACAGAAAGTCCTTTATAAATAATTTTCATTCATTTTTTTAAGTTTATCTGGCGCCATCTATCGATAGATATATGGAACTTAAATCTAAAAAAACTAAAATTAATTAATTAAATTTAATTAATTTAATTTAATTACTGAATTAATATCGGAAAAAAAATTTTTAACATCAAGTGTCATCCACTACAAGTCCAAAAAAAAAATGTATTTGAACTTGAATGGATGAATAAAAGTATTTTATTAACGATTTTAAATTTGAACAAGATATATATAGGGAGAGTGTGAGCTAATAGAAGGAATTGAAAAAAAAACATGAAAAAATTAAAGAAAATTATAAAATTCAAACGATATTAAAATTCTAAAATTATTATTTGTTAAAATCAACTCTTGAAACATTCGTATTACACAGGTAAAATAAAGTGGAGATTTATTAATAAAACAAGTAATAGATAAAAAAAAAAAAATTTTAAGTCAATTCCTACTTTGATCCAATTCCTACTTTTCCTTTTACTCAACAAAGAATAATTTTATTTTAGTTACTTTTTATTTATTCCTAAATTTACATCCTGCTAAATATCTTATATAAGACAAATTTGTTTCACCTATATAAACACAAATTAATTAATTAAATTAAATTAAAGAATTAATATTTGAAAAACTGTATTAATATCAAGTGCCATCCACTATAAGTTTAACAAGATATATAAATATATATATAGGAAAAATATATGTATAGGGAGAGTGTGAACTAATAGTAGGAATTGAAAAAAAAAAAAAAAAAACTAAACTGATTTTCCCTTGTGCTGCCATCTTTTGGTAGCATACTAAACAATTAACTTTTGAACAAATAAATAAATAATAAAACTAAAATTTATTAATTAAGTGTAATTAATTAATTAATATTTGAAAAAACTGTATTACCATCAGTTTTATATAGGGTCAGTGTGAATTGATAGTAGGAATTGAATAAAAAAGAGGAAACAAAGATCCACACGGAAAATTTCGATGTTATCTTATAATAGAAAATATATGTTGTAGAAAACCACTAGAGGGCATCATTGTTCTTTGTTTTGTATGGCCCCAGAAAATTTGCATCCTTACATAACTTAGGGTATAGTTCGTTTTGTTAAAATTGCTATCAGAATTTAAAAACAACAACAACATCGATTTATATCGAAAAATGCAGACAACTTTAAAATACCATGTGCACAATAGCGACTAAAAAAGAAAACAGGTAATATAAAAAAAAAATTTTTAAAGTAAATTCCTTCTTTTTTTCACTCTATTGCAGAAAGTCCTTTATAAATAAATTTCATTTATTTTTTTACGTTTAACTGGCGCCATCTATTGGTAGATATATGATACTTAAATCTAAAAAAAAATTAATTAATGAATTAAATTTAGTTACTGAATTAATATTTGAAAAAACTGTATTAACATCGAGTGTCATCCACTACAAGTTCAAAAAATATATTTGAACTTGAGTGGATGAATAAAAAGTATTTTATGAACTATTGGAAATTTGAACAAAATATATATAGGGAGAGTGTGAACTAATAGAAGGAATTGAAAAAAAGGACAGCAATCTCGAATTAGAGCAAAATAATAAAAGCAAAAATAATAAAAGCAAATATAATAAAAGCAAATACATACGATAAAAATAATAAAAGCAAATATATTAGACTATATTTCAAAAAACTTTTCGATCATTTAAAATTAAAAAATATAGAATACATTAACAAGGATACTCAAACACGATCGTTTCAAATTTCAAACGTAAAAAATTAAGAATAATAATATCCAGAAAAATAAGCTAAATTAAAATCAGACGATTTTTTATATTATTGTCAATTTGTAGTTTCATTATTTTAAAAATTGAACAACATATATTAAATGAATAATAAAAATAATTGTTAATAAAATAATAATAATTAATAAATAAATGAATAAAAATAATTAATAACTGAGTGAATAAAATAATTAATAATAATTAATTAATTAATAACTAGTTATGAGAAAAAGAGATTATTAACTAATTATTAATTAATTAATGATGAGCAAATGAGAAGAAAGAGCAGCGTGAATATATGAATATTTCTCCCATATAAATTAAAATTAATTAATTAAATTCAATTAATAAATTAATATTTGAAAAAACTGTATTAACATCCAGTGTCATCCACTACAAGTTAAAAACAAATTTATTTGAACTTTAGTGGATAAATAAAAAGTATTTTATTAACTATTGAAAATTTGAACAAGATATATATAGGGAGAGTGTGAGCTAATCGAAGGAATTTAAAAATTGTAATGGATAAATGCATCGGCATTAAAAGGAACAATTATATTATATAGTAATAGTATATGGAGTTGTTAAGACAATTAAAAGAAATTTTTTTTAATAAAAATTTTAACTAAATTTAAATACAATGGAAAAATAGATGTGAATAGAAAAAAAAGATTTATTTTCATTAAAAAATACATATATAAAACAAATGTAAGTTTTTTAATTCTTTTTTACTTTTTTAGTCACTTTTGTGCACATCGTACTTTAAAATTATCTTCATTTTTCGATATAAATTGATGTTTTTAATTCTGATATCAATGTGAAAAAAATTAATCAAAAGAAATGGTGAAATATTATTTAGATTAAGAAAAATAATTATTTACATTAAAAATTCGTTTTTGTACAAATTTCAATGCTTCAATGCTATATTTTTCCAATTTTTTGTCTTTGAAATTTCATTCAAATTTTTCATTTATAATGATTTTTTTATTAAAATAATCAGTCAGAATAACTTACAAATTATTTGTTTTCTTATCTACTAAAATAACTACAAATTTGTCTAATTAACTTGTGAATATTTTATTTATTTAATGAAAATGAAATTTATGATTTGTTCCAAGTTCTGATAATTTTGTGAATGATGTAGTTACAATAAAAACCAAATAATCTCAAAATTAATCACCCTCATGTCATCCATAGTTTATTAGAAAACATTTTTTTATAAATACTCTTCCAAAACATAATTTTAAAACATCTAATTTTATATTATCATCATCTAGAATACAATTTTTATAATAAATATATTTATTAACGAGCAACCGTATCCTAATAATTGTACACGTTAAATAACATATATATTAAAAAAAACAGATATATTTTCAAGAATTTCTGTTTTATTTGATTTATAAGAAAATTTTTTATAATTCATGCAATTGCTTAATGTCATTTTTAACATGATTATTATTTATTTTATAAAATTTTATCATTGTACTTTTTTTAATGCAATAATTTAAATAATTTTTACAAATTTTGTAATAATTTTTTTTGTCCGAAATTTCATCAGTACATTTAAATGATTAAAACTCTTTTGAAATATTAATTAACATGTAAATCATTTTCTTACATTATCATTATATTTCTTTATTTTAAAACAATAGTTATTCATATATGTCATTCTTAAAATATTATTTCGTTAAATTAAATAAAAATCATAATCATATGCAAGTTAATCTTCTTAACGTAATATTTTTATATTTTTCTTTCAAACTTAAAAAAAAAAAAAATAGTCATATTTGTTATTTTTCTTAAAATATTAATTTTATATTATTTCCTTAGATAAAAAAATATTATTTATATATATATATATATATATATATATATATTAGATAATAAATTATTATTTTTATATTACTCTTCCAATTTAAAAACAATATCCTTAAGATTCAATATTTTATAAACGATACTCTAAAAACAATATTTTTTATTTAAAAAATATTCATTTTAAATTATATCTTAAAATAGGCTTATGTTACTTTACTTTAATTTTAATTCACATATAAGCCGTTTATAAATATTTATTCTATATTATTTCTTTAATTCAAAGCAAAATAATATCTTAATAATATATATTCTTCTTATTTATCTACAAATATTTTTTAAATAATATTTCTATTATTTAATACAAAATTATATTAAACACTACTGTGCTCAAAAGGTAAAAACAACTTCCAATTTAAAATTCCCGGGATTTATGGAATTTCAATTTGTTTTTCTTTTGTAGGTTGCTGGCATTGTGTTTGACATATGTGTGATATTTGACGTCGAAATATTCATTAGTGTTTGAGTTACGACGCTAAAACTTGAAATGTCTGAATAAATTGAACAAAGAACTTGCATTAAATTTTTTTGCGGAAACGTATAGAATGTTGCAGAAGGCATTCGGTGAGCATTCCTATATCGGAAAGAAATGTTTAGAAGTGGTAAAAACAGTTCAAAGAAGGGAGAGAAGAGGCATGTTGAAGTCGAAGATCCCTCAGGTCTACCATCAACCTCAATCGACCAAGCACAGGTCCAAACAATTATAGATTTGGTGATTTCAAACCGTCGATTCACAATTAGAGACCTCCCTTATGATGTTGGAATTTCAAAAGGATCGGTCAATTCCATTCTGGGCCTCAAACGCGTCAAATCTCGATTGGTACCGAAAACTGAAAGAGCCAGCTCCCCCTGCAATGATTCTTCGTGACTTTATCGCCAAAAATGAAGCCCATATCGTTCCACAACCATCGTATTCACACCGTGCGACGTCTGGCTATTCCCTAAACTCAAAAGACCACTTCGGGGACACCATTTTCAGTCGATTGAAGAGATTCAACGTGAATCGCCAAGCGCTTTCAAGGCCATCCCTGCCGATGACTTTTTAGCATGCATTGAGGATTGGAAAAAATGTTGGCATAAGTGCATTGTATCCGGAAGGGATTACTTTGAAGGCGATGATATAAATTCGGAAGAATAAATAAAGAGTGTTTGAAAAAAAAAATTGTCTTACTTTTTGGGCACAATAGTAAAATAAAAATTTCTAAAAAAAGTTAATGAAATATTTTAAAATTTTAAAACTTATGAACATCGAAAAAATTTAAATTATTTTTAACATTCTGAATAATTTATATAGTATCGCGTATAATATTGACTTAAATAAAATATATGAAACAATTTAGAACTATTGAAAAAATATTCCGATTAAAAATAATTGCTAAAAATGAAGCCTAACTAAAATTTTGTTTCGTTTCATTTCACATAAAAAAATATTTTAAGAAGAGTAATTAGTACAAAAATATTTATTTTTTAAAAAAAGAAATAAATTTGACGACAAATTAATATGAATAATATTTATTTTATATTAAAGAAGCAAAATAATTCACAAAACACATTTCTAATTTTTTATAAAATAAAATAAAACAATATTACTTATAAAATAATATTTTAAGAATGATAACAAATATAGGTATAATATTTTAAGAAAAAAAATTATATATACACACTCAAGAGCCAAAACATTATGACCACCTGTCAATAACGAGTTGGCCCACCATTGGCGCGCAACACAGCTTCAACCCGCCTTGGCATGGATTAATACCACCACTTAATACCAGTTAAATACCACTTTCACCTGATCACGTGCCTTCTACGTCATCCAGGCGAGTTCATTGCAAAATGTAGGGGTGGTCATAATGTTTTGGCTCTTGAGTGTAAATGTTTTTGAAAGATTAAAAAAATAAAATAAATACTATTTAAATCTTATAAATAAATAATTTTGTAATCTGAATATATTACATGAAAATAATATTTTAAGATGAACAACCTTTTTATAAATAATATTTGAAGAAGAATAAGTTATTTTTATAATATTTTTTAATATTTATTTTTATTATTAAATTAAATATATAAAAATATTTTTTTAAATAATGAAATTTTAAGTAATAATTTTTTATTATTTTAATAATAATTAATTTTTTAAAGTAAGTATAACTTAAAATGAATAATACTTTTTTTTAAAATTATATGTTTATATTTTTAAATTAGAATTTTCTTTTTAAATTAACTAAATTGTATTAAAAAATATTTTAAAACTTATGTACGAATAATAGTTTTAAATGTAAGAAATTCTATGAAGGTAATATTTTGGGAATAATAAATTATATATGCAATTATCAAAGTTTTTTTTGGATTAATTAAAAAATTATTTTAAGATGAATAACTTGTATACGAATAAAAGTTTTTGAATTAAAGAAATAATATAAAAATATCCATATTACGTAAAATGGTAATATATATATATATATATATATATATAGATATTTTAAATTTGAGAATGAGAAACGTACAAATAACATAAGAAATAACAATTATGTATGTTTATTTTATTTTATTTATTGAAATAATATTAAAATAATCTTTTAAAAAGAAATGTTTACTTATGAATAACACATATATATGTAAATAAGGTATACAATATTTTTAACGAGAATAACTTATTTATTCATATTTTTTAAAATTATCTAAAAAAATTATAAAAGGATCAATTACGACATAAAAATAATACGGACTACTTAAGTATGAATAAAATTTTGTTTCATTTCAAATAAAAAATATTAAAAATTATTTGAAATCATATACGAATAATATTTTGTTTGAATTTAAGAAATAATTAAAAAATATTTCAAGTTATATAATTTATTCTTTTTTTATCAATTAAAGAAATAAAATCATACTTTAAGAACAATTTAAATGTGAATAATTTTTTAAAACTAAAGAAAAAATTTCAAAGAAACAAACATATTTTAAGAAAAATAACTTATATATGAATAATTTTTTAATTAATGAAACATTGTTATAAAATTATTGTTAATAATATATTAAATATTAATAATATTATTTTTAAATTAAAGAAGTTAATTTTATTTATTATAAATTCCTAAATTCCTATTCCTATAAAATATTTAATATAAGTTATAAATTTATATTAAATACTTTGGGCCTGAATGGCCGAGCGGCTGTGTTACAGCGTTCGGTGCCACAGGTTTCGGGTTCGAGTCCCGGCGGTGCTATGGATGTTTGTAGTGGTTCGGAATCCACTTTAAACCGTAGGACCCGGTCCTAATAGGATCGTAGAGCGTTGCGGAGGCATTGTTACTCCGCGTCCGTATCTTCATCTTACACGCGCCCCCTGGGTAATGTAAAGTGAGTAACGTCTGTGCAGCGCTTGCCTTAAAGCATCCAAGACCAAGCTGTCTAAGTGTTTGCTAGCTGCATTGGAACAAAAAAATATTAAATAATTTTAAATATTTCCTCTTATAAATTTAAGAGAAATTACTTAATTAAATGTAAAAGAATAATATTTTTAATTAAAGAAATAATATAAATTTTTTTAAGAATCATACCTTGTAAATAAATGCCTTAAATTGCTAAGATTATTTTTTTATATGCATTAGAAAAGTTCACGACTTAAGAATTAAAATAAATCCTTAAAAAGTATTTTGGAAATGTAATAATGATGTTCAAATTATATTAAACAATTACCGCAGATTTTCTTTTTAATCAAACCTAATAGATAAAATATCATTTATTAATTTATATGTTATAAAAATATGTAAAATTTTAGGATATGGTTGTTGATATACATTAATGAATAAGCTACAAAAGCTAATTTTTAAAAGTGATTACATAAAGTAAGACTTTTAGAAAATATTTTTTAAAAAGTATTTATACGACATGTTTTTAAATAAATTATGGGTTATTTAAAAAACTACACTACTAATTATGGGTTATTTACTTTCTGGATACTGCTTAAACTACACGTTTCATGAAGTTACTACATTGAATACAGTCATAAATAAATTCAAACAAATATTCGCAAATTTGTACTTAGGGTAACAAATTCGGAAAATAATAATTTATTTTAATTCATCTATCTTATTATTTTAATAAAAACCATTAGAAACGGAAAATCTTATCCTATCTTAATCATAAATGTAATAACTATTAATATAATATTTATTTCATAATAAAGAAACAAAATAATTTAAGAAGAGCATACATGAATTTTTTTAAATAAATAAAAGAAAATTAGTGAAAATATAACTGATATAAAAATAATATTTTAGGAAGGCTAACAAGTATATGCATAATAGTTTATGAGAAAAAAAAAATTAGATATGAATATTTTTGAAAAAATAAAGAAATAATAAAATAATACAATTTAAATCTTATAAATAAAAATTTTTTAAAACTAAATATATTATTTAAAATTATATTTTAAGTTGAAGAACCTATTTATGAATAATATTTGAAGAAATTAAATAATTTTATAATATTTTCAAATATTTATTAAAATAATGAAATGAATTTATTATTAAATTAGTTTAAAAAATATTTTTAAAATAAGGAATGATATAGAATGTACTTTAAGAAGAGCAATTCATAAATGAATAATATTTTTTTAAAAATTATATGGTTAAAATTTTTTTTTTTTTAAATTAGCGAAATTATTAAAATAATACTTTAAAACATATGCATGAATAATAGTTTTAATTAATCTTTAATTATTTTAACCTTCTGGATTCTTTTTAAACTACGCGATCATGAAGTTGCTTTATTGAATTCAATCATAAATAAAATCAAACAAACATTCGCAAATTTGTATTTAAGTTATCAAATTCGGAAAATAATAATTTATTTTAATTTGTTTTAATAGAAATCGATAGAAATGGAAAACTTTCTCTACCTTAATCATGAATGTAATAACCATTAATATGAATAATATTTATTTTATAATAAATAAACAAAATAATTTAAGAACATTTATGAATTTTTTTTAAAAAAATAAATAAAAGAATATTACTTTTTTATATCAATGAAAATATAACTGGTATAAAAATAATATTTTAAGAAAAAAAAATTATATCTGAATATTTTTGAAAAACTAAAGAAATAATAAAAGAATACAATTTAAATCTTATAAATAAAAAAAATTTTAAAACTAAATATATTATTTAAAATTATATTTTAAGAAGAACAACCTATTTATGTATAATATTTGAAGAAGATTAAACTATTTTTATAATATTTATGAATATTTATTAAAATAAAGAAATGATTTTATTATTAAATTAAATATTTTAAAAATATTTTTAAAATAAGGAAATGAAATAGAATATATTTTAAGAAGAATATCTTTTAAATAAATAAAATATATATTTTAAATTATATGTTTTAATAATTGTTTTCGTAAAATTTAAATAAACCTTTAATTATTTTACCACCTGAATTCTTTTTTAAACTACACGATCATGAAGTTACTATATTGAATACAATCATAAATAAAATCAAACAAATATTCGCAAATTCGTAATTATGTTATCAAATTCGGAAAATTATAATTTATTTTAATTCATCTACCTTATTATGTTAATAAAAATTAATAGGAATAGAAAACATATTTCTATCTTAATCATGAACGTAATAATTATACAATAATCAAAATATTTACCTCAAATATTCAATCGGTTCTTTACAATGGGATCTTTAGAAACCGTTCTAGAACAATACGAGTAGAAATGATGAGGTTGATTGGAAACAAGCCTTTTGTGTGGGATACTTTTGAATAACGCATGCGCGGCTGAAATTTGACGAATTGTCGATTAGAAAACGATTGTGGCGATCACTTGTGCTGTGGTTTTGGACGTAACAAGTAACCGGTACGCCCGTTGCTAATTACCCAACAAGTAGTGAGCCAATTGATGGCAGCTCTTTATTATAATTAAAGAAAGGCATGGTGCATAAAATATTTTATTACGAGATTTGTTATCGATTTATTATTATTTAAATTGACATTGGTATTTAATGGTAATGTTAACAAATTGCTCAAGTTTAGTTTAGTTAAATATTGAGTCTTTAATTTTTATAAGGAAACAAATATTTCATACTTTTATGCTTTATTTTAAAATTTCTTTCCTGAATGTCTCTACAAGGTGTTTCTTATAGAATTTTAAGCTTCATTTTAAAATTTATAATTAAAATTATTAAAATTTGAAAATTCATCTAATATTTCATCGTATGGAATGCAGTATCATCAGGTTGGCAGAATGCAATTAATGGGGATATTAAGATGTCAGTATATAAATATCTGAAATTTGGTATGAAACTTAAGAATGTATTTGAAAGACAGTATATTTTTAAATTTAAGTATATTTTCTGTATTTGAATCATTGAACTGTCTCTTGACTTACGAAATTTATCTCTTGATTTATAAATTAAAAAACACAAAATTTGGATAATTATTATTATCTCTTCCTAATGTTAATACATTTCATGTGCCAATAATTACAGTCTTTAAATGATTCTTAATGTAATGATGTAATGTTTTCAAATTATGGTGAAATATGATTAACTAGATTAAGTTACGGTGACTGAGGATGACTTTTTATAACTTCTTTACATTTATTAATCAACCACAATCGAACATATTATGCAAATATATTAAATATGTTACGTCAGAAATTAAAATCATTTTGTTGATCAAAGCTTATATATACACATATTCCATGATGCTCTTTCAATTTTTCTGTAATTTTTATAGCAATAAATGAAATAACTTAAACTAACAGTTTACGGAATTTTTTTAAAGTATAAATTTCTTATAAAATCACAATAATAATTAATATGTAAATTTCTAACTAAGCATGCTGGCTTGACAACAACTATGAAGATATTTTAATAATATAAATAAAAATTACATAATTAATATTATAAGCAA
>BPLQ01005959.1:0-68514 GCA_021605075.1 Caerostris darwini | reverse complement strand
TGTTTTGTAAAAGAATAAATTAAAAAACAGTAGACGATATTTCTAATTTCAAATATATTTCAGATATTTCTAATTAATCAAAATCGTTCTATGTGTTAACACTTTCTGTATATAGATAAAATTAATAATAATAGCTAAATCACAACAGGCTATATAAATGTAATCAATAATGTGTTTCTTGTGAGTAATTTGATAAAGAACATAAAGTAAATGTGTGATGCATTGAAATTTAATATAAATAATTGAAATTGCACTTGTAGATTTGGACCTCGTTCAGCTCATGGAAGTTCTTTAGTCATCGGCGGCCTGCTCTGCATTGGATCAGTGCTTCTAGGATATAGCACATATTTCAAAGAATTCAGTAAGTTATGAATGATTAGGGCAATATAAAAGTGACAATGACAAGTGATTATACAGTATGATTCAAAAATAGATTATTTTATTAATAACTTTTGAATAATTAAAAACATATACTTCTAATCGTAAATTCGTTTAATTTAATTCCTATCCTACAAATAGAATCACAGTAAATACTCAAAATGAAAACCATTCTCATAAAATCAGCTACGCAGTTTTGGTAACCATCGTAGAAGTGTAATCTCTTAAAGTTATGAGTTTCGTTTAATTTCTGCTCAAGTTTGTGGCGCTGGTTTCTTTTCCTCAGTTACGCAAGGCTCAATAGCTGTTGGCAAATTCGCTAGCAATTTTGATGGCGAAGTAGCAGCGATCTGCGAGGCAGCTGGGGTAATATTCCCCCTTCCTGTTACTAAACAAGTAATATAAAAAAAAGTCTTAAAAGTCAATTCCTACTTTTTTTCACTATATTGCAGAAAAGTCCTTTACAAATAAAGTTGAAATTTTCCTCTTACAGCTGTCGCCATCTATTATTAGATACTTGCAACTTAAATCTAAAAAAAACTAAAATTAATGAATTAAATTTAATTAATGAATTAATAATTGAAAAAACTGTATTAACATCCACTGTCATCCACTACAAGTTCAAAAAAAATGTTATTGAACTTGAGTGGATGAATAAAAAGTATTTTATGAACGATTGAAAATTTGAACAAGATATATATAGGGAGAGTGTGAGCTAATAGAAGGAATCGTAAAAAGAGTAAAATATTTTATTTATTGATTATATAGTAGAACGAGATTTACCAATCCAAATTTGAATTTAATTTAATGTTTTACCTTTTTTTACAAAGTTGAAAATACGTTTCCTTACGGAAATAGAAGTTCCTTACGGAAATAGAAGTCAGGGCCGGATTTTCCTACAGGCTAACTAGGCTTCAGCCTAGGGCCTCAAGATCAAGAGGAGCCTACATTCAAATTGTTAGCAAAATTAGAATTACACTATTCTAAAAACACTGAAACGGAAATAAGGAGAAAATTCTACACATATGACTAATAAACAAGCATTAAAATGTATTGGTTAAGATCAACGCGTTATATGCGGACTCAATCTCATCTATGCAGGCCATATGTTCACCCACCATCCAAGAAGGGCTAGAGGTGGCCGAGTGCCGAAAACTACTACAACTGCTTAACAAAAGAAGCGAGATCGCGCTGAAATGGATTCCCGGCCATCGCTCGGTGCCACAGGTTTCGGGTTCGAACCCAAGAAGTGCCATGAATATTTGTAATGGTTCGGAATCCACTTTAAACAGTAGGTTCAGGTCTAATATAACCATAGAGCGTTGGGCGTAGGGCTGACAACTCTACCGCAGTAATAAATTAATAGTTTAAAAACTAAAAGAAAGCACGCTTTTAGAGTTAATCCAAACTAAAGTAAATAATTGTTAACATAAGAATAAAATGACTGACGAGAAAATGAATGTCACTGTTCTAAAATCGTGGGGTGCTCGATATCAATCGTTATAATTTCTCTCACTAGTTTCATTCGAAATGCAGAGTTAGTTTAAAAAATGTCATACAAAGCACCCCACGCTTTTAGAACAGTGACATTCATTTTCTCGTCAGTCATTTTATTCTTATGTTAACAATTATTTTTTTACTTTTTTAGTTTGATTAACTCTAAAAGCGTATTTTTTAGTTTTTTAAACTATTAATTTATTTTTACTTTTTAGTCTGATTAACTCTAAAAGCATATTTTTTTTAGTTTTTTTAAAAAGTATAATTGTTTTTACTTTGTTTTCCACTTGGCCGGTTATCCGCTAAGTTTACATACTTTTACCCACCGAAATTTTCGGCCAATAGGAAGAGCGCAATTCGACATGATCGCACTCCTATGCCTTTGAGATCCGCCTCTTTTTTAGCCACCGAAATTTTCGGCCAATAGGAAGAGCGCAATTCGACATGATCGCTCTCCTATGCGCTGAGATCCGCCTCTTTTTAGCCACCGAAATTTTCGGCCAATAGGAGAGCGCAATTCGATCGCGGAATCAGTTGACTGACTCGCCAGTAGATGGCGCCATCGGTCCCAAGATCGAGCAAGTGAGTTACATACAAACATACAAACATACATGCATACATGCAAACATACAGGTGAAGCTAATAAAAGCGTATTAAAAAGAAAACATCTCCTCTCTCGAAATCTGCCAAACAACGGCCAAGACAAACGATCGTGGCCCACAATGGAGCTGCTGCACCAATAATGATGATACCCCACATTTGCGTATCATACGGGAGAAAACTCCCAGGTACTAGGTACTAGGCAGCCTGACCGATGCGAGAAGCTTTACGCATATTTTAACAATCATAATCAAATGTTCTTTTTACAGAAAGTAATAACAGCTAGCGGAATTGAACCTCGGTCCTCCTGCACGCCAGTTACGCACGTTGTAGGAATAACGTGCAATGAATTCACCACTATTCGAGCTTTAATTTTATGCTGCGAATGTATTTTTTAACAGTTATTTTTAGTGTTATAATAAAATGTTATAATTTTTTATAAAAATGTTATTTATTTTCTTATAATAATGCTCAACTATTTTACATATCTAGTGAATATTGCTTTTTTTTTCAAAGAATATAGCATATGTTTTAAAATATTCTTGCTCATTTTTTCTTTTAGATGCAGTATCTCATTTGCTTATTTTATTGTCTCCTGTTTTGTCTGTGATTGGTAAAGCCTGCATCCGATCAGCTTTTGCGACAAGTATATTTTTCACACTGAAAATCTTCCCGACAGGAGTTAGGTAAGAACATAAATATGAAAAAGAATTATGCATACACACTATTTACTGAGTATTATGGAATGTCATATAATTTTTACTGCTATGTCCCGATCTCCACTGAACCTATTGATCATTTTGCAAAGGAAAACTTTAGCAAAGGGATCACAGTGTATCTGGTGCTACCTCAGTTTGGAATGAACCCAATAGGAATTTATAAATATTAATTTTTAATTTTCCCTATAGGAACAGCAACTGAGAGGTCAATTTGCTTTAACGGCGCCGAACTCAATTTTTGAAGATTAACAATTAGATCCTTTAAAATAGTTAAATTTCTATTTAGTATCACGTTTAGTTTTCCCCTACAATCATTTTTTTTTTCACACTTTAAGTTAATTAGAGTGGAACCTACAGTTTAACGTGGATTCCGACCACTAACACACATCCATGCCACCGTCAGGATTTGGAGCTGAAACGTGTGGTACCAACGGCAAGAGCGCCAGCCGATAGACCATCAGGCCGCTAAGTATTACGTCTAAACATGATATGTTGTTGTCTCCCCTGGTGCAGGAAACCCTACATCAGATCCAATAAACCCTATTGCAGGCGACTGGTCCATGGCTAAGGGTAATATGCAGCTTCACTTTAGCGAGGAACCACGAGGGCTGAAGACTGACTAAACCTCCAGACAACGCTCTACGATCATATTAAACCGGGAACCTACGATTTAAAGTGGATTCCGAACCACAACAAACATCCCTGACACCACCGGGACTCGAACCCGAAACCTATAGCACCAAGAGACACAGGCCTAGACACTCGGCCATTCAGGCCCAAACATGATATTGTTCTACTGTGAGCTACATGGCGTTCATAAAAAAAATGCACGGAAAGAAAAAGTAAGAGTCTAAGTTATTATTTAAAATAGATTTTATCGGCATCATGAAAAACTTTTATTTTAAATAAACATTTAACCACCTTTTTTTATTATTTTATTTTAATGAGTGTTTTTAAGTGAAACTGCGCCTTGGTGGCCAAGTGGCTAGCACTCTGCCCTTTGGTGCTTCAGATTCGAATCTTGTTAGCGGCATAGATTTTTGTTAGTGATTCGTTCACTTTAAACAGTAAGTCCTGATCTATTCAGCTCTCCTGTGCACAAAATGACCGTAGAGCAGCAACGCCAAAATAAACCAAACCTTTGCATGGAATTTGCGTTGTTAAGATTGGCAAATTACCAATAACAAGTCAAGTGCCCTGTATTTTATTTTGAGCTGTCTGACTCTCGGAACGTAAACAGATTATTGCATCAATTTTCTCAAAATATCGCATAAGGATCAGTTATGTTTACGAAAATTAATTGAACCATCACTTAACATTATAGATAAAAGTTTCGTTGGGATATAATTTTACATAAGAAAAATTGAAATTCGAAAATGACTTCAGCTATTTCAATTTCCTCAATCTTTACGATTTGTCTTAGTGATCAGAAGTAAAATAAGTTTTCATTTGTGATTAGAAGTAAAATAAAACCAATTTTCTAAGGCATTCCAAATAATAATCATATATAAAAGCCACGCGCAGTTCAATTCGTAGTTTATTTAATTGCTGCTACACATTTAAAAAATTAGAAAATAGTTTAGTATCAAAATAAATTCTCCGTTTCTGTTTATTATTTCTGTTGTGAACCATATTTTAAGATTTAAAATAGTTTTGAATTATTTTCTCTCAAATTATGAAATAATAATAAAGTAATTAATTCTGATTGCAAAGAAAAAAAAATCCACAAGAGCTTAAAGTTTTTACGTAATTTTACAAATTAATAGACAATTTTTGCATAACGTTTTTTTATCGTCCGATATTTTTTTCTTCCTAGTGCGCATGCTCATAGGAAACGTACCTACTGCGCTTGCGTATCTGTAATACTGAGCTATTCCTATGAGCATTCGCGCGGGAAAGAAAAATATCGGGTGATAAAAATACGTTATGCAAAAACTCTCTAATATTACGGCATAAATTATTTGCTAATAATATTAGGAACATAATATTAGCTATTTCAATAATATTAGGAAATTAATAATTTTATACAATCGTACTGTTATAGTAATTTTTTAATTACTTAACATCCTAAATATTCAAACACATTGTTGAAAACAATTAAGTGATATGATTTTGTATAAAATCTGGGGTCGAAGAAGTAAGATATGAAAAAAGGGAAACTATGTTATATATATATATATGACCTGATGGCCGAGTGACTAGTACTTGGTGACTACTACAAGTTTCAGCTTCGAGACCCGACGATGCCATGGTGTTTGTAGTGGTTCGGAATCCACTTAGGTCCCGGTCAAATATCACTGTAGGGTGTTGGGCATAGGTCTAACAACCCTATTTCGTGTAAAGAAAACATCTGTCTCGAAATCTGCCAGTAGGCAAATGGCCTTGGTCCACTTTGGGACTGTTACGCCAATGAGGAAGAAAAAGAAAAATATATATATAAGAGCCTGATGGCCGAGTGACTGGCGCTCGGTGACACGGGTTTCGGTTTCGAGACCCGGCGGTGCCATGGATGTTTGTGTTGGTTCGGAATCTACTTTAAATCCTAGCTCCAGGTCTAATATGACTGTAGATTGTAGGGCTGGTAACCCTATCTCGTAAATGGAAAACATCTCCTTTTTCGGAATCTTCCTGTAGACAGTCAAACATGGTCCAACATGGATTGTAGTGCCAGGGAGTTCATATATATATATATAGTGAAATAGATAAAAATCAGTCGTGGTCAGGGTCAAAAATTGTAATAATGATAAATTATTTTTATAACCCTCAGAGCAAATAAAAATAAGAGAGAGAAATGTGGAAATAAATTATTTTAAAAGTAGATAAAGTTAAAGTAGGATTTAAAATAAAATTTAATTTTTTAAAAGGCATTTTGATATAATAAAGTCCAAACAAAAGAAATTTGATATTTTCTATTCAAAAAATAATAATTAAATGAAGAATGAAAATTTGTTTTTCATAATAATATAAAAACTGATGCGTTGTTAATGTTTATTCTCCTAAGTAAATATTATTCTTTCTTTTGATGAATTCCTGCTTTAAAAATGAATGTTATTTATTTTATTTTGTAGGGCCATTGGATTAGGTTCCTGCTTATTTTGGTCGAGAACAGCTCATTTGATAGGGATTCATATTTCTTCATTGGTAGGTTTTCTTTTTTGTTATTTCTTTTTTTAGTGGGCTAATATTCAAATATATGAAAGCAAATTTTCTGAAATTGGTATTCATTGTTTTTAAATTATAATAAATAATATTTAATAATATTTAATAATAAATAATATTTGAAATTATTATAATAAATAATATTTATTATGATTAATTTCAATAAAACAACCCATGGTTAATTTTTTCACACGAAATCAAATTGGCAAAAAAAAAAAAAAAATTTCACAAATCGGTTTAAATATATTTTTTATCATTTTATTCAATATTAAATTAAAAAATAATTATAAATTCTATTAAGCATTTTTGTAGATTATGTCTAGAAATATCAAATAGCTGACGTTAAAAAAAAAAAAAATAGCAAACTTCCTACTTCCTATTGTTTTTAAATAATATATACAGGGTGATTATAATTAAAGTCCCCCTTTCAAAATGTTGTAAAAAAAGAACCACTCATCACAATGAATTCAAATTTGAACTGAAGATACTTGAAGAAAGGGAAAACTGTACGGAATAAAAAAAAAAAAAAAAAAAAAAAAAAAAATCTCCGATTTTCCCCATCCAATTTGATATGATCTTGACGTGCTGGATGGGCTTTCCACTAACAGTGTCACAACTGTTGAATGATTTGGAAGTCATTTTTTCTGTCAAAAAACAGAAACAATCAAGCAGCTTGAACACTACAGTTGGTTTAATATGCAACTCATGTCAAATACGTTGTAATTTCGATTCAAAATATCATTGGCAGCCAAATTCACTTTCTATATACCGATTACAGCGACATCTATTAATACACGTTGAAACTTTTCTTGATACCGTACTGTTTTCCCCTTCTTCAAGTATCTTCAGTTCAAATTTAAACTCATTGTGACGAGTGGTTCTTTTTAGACAGCATTTTGAAAGTGGGACTTTAATTATAATCACCCTGTACTTTTATATGCCATATTGATTAATATAGGCATAATAACATTAAATGTTTTGAAGCTATTATTTTACAAGAAAGAGACAGTTAATAGAAAAAATAATTTGCGATATTTGTAATGGATGAAAAGAATAACTGATTTTTCATGAACTAAAACAAAGCACATATACACGGGATCAAATACTGAATCATATTTTCCTTATATTTAAAAATAATATTTTACTAAAAATATCTGCATCAATGTAAACAACCTGTTGTAAAATTATAATTTCTTGCATTTAAATTTTATTCTAAATAAAATCTTTTGCAATGAATATTTAGTTATCAATCGAAAGAGACATAACAAAGCTACATATAGTATGATCCATTTTAAATTAAAATTAATCCGAATTTTTGGAGTTAATACTTGAAAAAGAAATTTTTTTTTTACTGGCAGTCCTTTCTAGACATGAAAGGAAGTAATATATATATATATATATATATATTTAACGAGCTAGGAATTTGTAATTACATTCTCATTCAAAGTCATTGAGTAGCATACCATGGTGTTCAATATTTTTTTCTATCACCAGGGAAGATTCTTTTTAAATAAAAGTTAAAAATGATAACAGCCAACTATCGTCAAAAGTTTATCTCTACATTTTATATATTTTATACGTTTTCTTAATTTATCAGTTTTTACATCCTTCTTGAAGTCATCCTTCCTTTGAAATTATCCCTTGATGTGAAGTAAAAATTAAATGACCGGCATGAATGGACAAGGATATTTGCACCATTTTGGTCGAATGTCCTGGGAATGTTGCTTCAAAATAAAGAATAATAATTTTTGCAGACATTATTAAAAATTCATGAAATCGTTTTTTTTTTTTTAAATTTTATTTTCAATCTACCCGTTTGGTCAATGAATATTTCAGAATAAAATAAATCATATTGTTTTCTGGCGCTACTGCAATTTGTAACTAACACCTCTTCAGATGGCATCTAAAGGGGCCTGAATGACCTAGCGCCACAGGTTTCGAGTTCGAGTTCCGGCGATGGCATGGATGTTTGTAGTGATTTAGAATCCCCTTTAAGCCGTAGGTCCCGGTCTCATATGACTGTAGAGTATCACAGAACCCAATCAGATTTCTCACCCACATCATTCTCAAACTGTATAGGGGCAACTCAGCTCTATACACAATGATGTGGTGTAGTAGAAGTCGATAGCATCTAGAGGTTCACGCCTTCCACTCATATCTTTGAACCAAACCGAATGACTTTTTACTATTTCCAGTGTGGGTCCGAGTTAGACTAGTCCCGCTGTAGCCCATGCATATCGTAAAAGGGGACTAAAATGGGTACCCGGTGGCATAACAGTGTGGGGTAAAGTCAGACTTCTTCCTATAGGTGCCTCATTTCTTTATGCCGCAAGATCAAGGACAAAAAGGAGCTGCATTTTTTTACCCTTTTTCATAGCTCGTCACAGGTTCATGGACTTTTGTCTAGATCGGGGGTGGCCAACCCGCGGCCCGCCTTGAACATTTTTCCGACCCGTAAGATGTATCACACTTTTACAAAATATATTTATTTTGTAATGACTGAAGTAGTGAAAAACAATGTATTAAAAATACATTATGTTTTCATCCATATATTCAAAAATTAACTGTCGAAATTATAAGAAAAAATTAACTTTGATTTTAAAATAATATTCTTGCGAATATATATGACAGATATTAGAGAGTTTTTGCATACCGTAGGACATCCGTTAGCCTTTTCTCCCTAGCGCGCATGCTCATAGGAAATTATGTTTCCTATGAGCATGCGCGCTAGGGAGAAAAAGCTAACGGACGTCCTACGGTAACTAACGTACGGTATGCAAAAACTCTCTATTGTCAGTTTCATTTAAGACTTCACAGAATAATTAAATTACATTCTGCGAACTCATGAAGCGCGCGCATCTTGGAACATCTAATATAACAGGTTGTAATATGAATATAAAAATGTCTATAGTGGGTCTAAATCTAATGTGCGGCCCGCGATGTTATGATGCATTTTCAAAGTGGCCCGTAAGATCATTTGGGTTGGCCACCCCTGATCTAGATGTTGCTGTCCACCAAGTGGGGTATGAAACAATAACTTTCTATTATACAAACCTATAGCAATCAGATACAGAAACAGAGTTCGATTGCCTAAACAAGTTTCCAATTGAGCACCAAAACTTTAATCACCAACTTCATTAAGTAAAGTCAAATACTTTAATAATAGAGAGTTTTTGCATACCGTACTTTAAAAATACGGTATTTTTTTCTCCCTAGCGCGCATGCTCATATGAAGCATTATTACAGATACGCATGCGCAATTTCCTATGAGCATGCGCGCTAGGGAGAAAGAAATACCGTATTTTTAAAGTACGGTATGCAAAAACTCTCTATTATTAACAATTTCTTTTTAATAGAGAATTTTTGCATACCGTATTTTGGACGTCCGTTAGCTTTTTCTCCCTAGCGCGCATACTCATAGAAAATTGCGCATGAGTATCTGTAATAATATTTCCTATGAGCTTGCGCGCTAGGGAGAAAAAGCTAACGGACGTTCAAAATACGGTATGCAAAAACTCTCTAATGATGCATCTCTCTATGTTTCCAGGAGGTAGAAAACACCTACAACATTCCACTAGCAATGTATGGCTTTCTCTCAATTATCGGAGGATTCCTGACTTCCTTCCTACCAGTCAACATTCACCGTCCACTTCCCAACGTAGCTGTTGAAGTGGAAAAATCTCTCATCCTCGAAGATTCCACTAAAAGGAAACGAGCTCGACCCTTGGCCACACCCCACCCACACATGATGCATTCTATCGACGTAGACATTCTGCATTTCGAAGAAGAACAAGAAAACGAAAGAAATAACACCCTGTTGGAACTCAGTGTACGTGAATTCCAGAACTCGAGATTAGCTCAAGCGACGACCACTCTTTTAAAAGATGTGGCAGGTCCAAGTCGACTGTGCCACGTAACAGATAGGTCTTCTATCCTAGATAAGGAGGATACTGAGTCTAGATTGACTGATTTAGAAGATGAACTGAATAAAATTTGGGAACTGAATCCTGTGCATGAAGATGAAGCCAATACGGATTCTCTGGCAGAGTTTCGTCATGGTGATGTGAGAGAACATTATGTTCGAATGAATGAAACACGTTTTTGATATATTTATTTAATATAAAAACCATCATACTGTTGAATAGGAATTATTTATTTTATTTTGTACTTAAACCAAATGTGCAATTATTCAACTGATGATGAATCAACATCAATCAATGTGTTGAAAAATTTGAACTTGCACATTTTATTCCCTTAAAACAAATTAATTTAAATAAATTTGTACAAATAACTTTTAGTTTATTTCAAGACTAGGATATTAAAATACATCTGAATGAAATACCAGAGTTATATTGATTATTTTTTATAACAGTTGCCATCACTGTCTAAATTTCATCAAATTGTTTTTATACAATTAATTGTATAGTGCATTCTTTTGGCAATAGGAATTATATATATATTATATATATGCACCTTTAATAACATATTTTCAAAAGTTAATAAAAATTGAACAAATATAAGTAATGATAAGCTATAATTATTCTATTGAATTGAAAATATAAATTGAGATTTTATTTTGAGGAAAATCATGCAAATTTCAAGACTAGATTTTTGTCCATACTGTTATTTTCATTAAATTTATAATGCATTTCTAATAAAAGAGAAGAATTTCTTTGAGAAATAATATTCTTTCTCCAATTAAGAAAGAATATTAAAAATTTCAAAGAATTTTTTTTTTTGCTTCAAGTAAAAAGAAAAGTTTCACAATTTAAAAAATAAAGGTATACCACAAGATTTCAATGTACAGAATTTTTTTTTCCCATGAATGAATTTTGTTAATACTTGTCATTAATATTTTTTGTATTTATATTATCTTTACAAATGCACATGAACATTCAGGAATGCAAAGAAAGCTTTGGTCAACAATAATTTAAAATTTTTTTTTCATTCTCTGATACAAAATATAATGTCATGTAAATTTAAAAGAGTGAAGATGACCAAACTGACTTTTGAATATTTAATTTAAAAAATAATAAAAAAAAAAGATATTTCAAAACTGATTTTTCTCCCTTTTCTAAACATGCACTTACACAAAAAAAAATTACCAAAGAAATACACAAGAAACTAAGCAATTGACAATCTCCCAACCAAAAAAAAAAAATCATTCTTTTACTTTGAATATAAAATTACTAGTTTAATATTAATAGGCTATTTTTTTTTTACTTATGTTTAAAAAAAATATTCATAACATATAAATAAAAGCTTTGATTTTTACAATTATTTACTTATTATAGATGACAAATAGATAAATATAATTGCCTTTTTAATTACAACTTAATGCTGGTGATGTGGATGTCATATCTTTATCATTACCTTTAAAATTCCTAATTCGAAATCTCTGAATCCTTAATGAAAATTTATTTGGATTACCTATAAAATTGCAACATAGCTCGACTTTTTTTTCATCCAATCCTTTATTTAATTCTAATGATCTCGCTACAAAAATATTATATTGATACTGCTAAATAAAAAGATTTGTTCCTCCTGTGACTATATATTTAAGAATTATTATTTATAGAATTATTTTAATACTGCAAGAAAAAGTTGATAGATAAAACCTATTGGTGGAATATTTTGATTTTACTTTATACAGTTATATCACAATTATAACCTTCAATCATTACTCATTTAAGGAATTTGATAAATCTACTATATTTATTCAAATCCTAGCTATATGATTGTAAATAATGAAATTAGTAAGTAGAAATAAAATATCACTTAATTCTTTTTTGCAAATCTAAATGACACCCCCATAAAAGAAGATATACAAGAAATCATTTTTAAAAACTGATGATTTTAATACCATTTTAGAGATTATGATAAAAAATAAGCAAATGTTATTTAATTCTCAAAAGTAAAGAGACGAGCTTTCAAATAACAAATTTGTGCTTCATTATTCCTTTATTATATAACTTTGATACAATAACACAGTTAGAAAAAGATTTTCTAAAAATATAATTAGAATCAATCTCGGATACAATATTTTTAAGGAAATAAACATTTTTTTAATACAAAGTAATTTTAAAATTCTTTCTTAAAAGACTAAAAAAATATTTTCTTAAAATATAATTATAGAGTTGCTTTAACTATAATGAAATTTGATATGTTTATAATAAAATTATCTACAAATGACATTTTAATATAATAGATTTAACAAAATATACAAAACAAAAGTTTTGAAAAATTTTATACTTTATACAACAAAGTATACAAAGTTAATAGTAAAATAATCCATAAACACAATTGTTTAAAAGATTCAAAATGATTGCACTATTGATAACCATTCACTGGTATTATTAAAAGTAACCTGTGTGACTGCAGAAATAATTAAGTACATGTTTTATATTTGATTCCAAAAACAATCTTAAGTAAAAAAAAATTAAGATTAGCTACACAAAAATTAGCATTTCAAACTTATGGCAAATATACTTTGAATTTATAGAGATTTTCTTATTAAAAAATAGTTGCACAATCAAACATACTGATAAAATTATTCAAATTAATGAATATTAATGTAAAAATATTTCAAAGAATTTAAATTCTGTATTAAATTATTCAAATATGAATAAATAATATTAAACTAAATTAGAGACATTTCTGTGGATTGGTATGATTTTAAGTATCTTTATTGGAAATATTCCAACTCATCTTCAAGTTTTTTATCCAATTGAAAAGCGGAAAGAGTAACATCTCCAGCGAAACTTCTGTGAACCCTTAAGTGTAGATGCTGAGTTGGAGCATGTTTCACCTAAAAAACAAAATATTAACTATATTTAGAAATGTTGGCTTCAAGTAATAGGTATTGGTCTAACTCAATGAAAGATAAAATTAAGATATTTAAACATTTTGTTTCAGAACTTGTTAACTTTATTTTAAAATTGTTTTATTTAAATTAATCATCTATTTTATAGAATAAAACTTGTTAATATCACATTCAATATAATGGCAAATTGCTAAGCATAGTTTATTATGAGTTTTAGTGCATAAACCGAAGAGCTACATAAATATAATCTGAAAAAAGTAGATATTAAAGGAAATTTTCAACACGAAATGAATATCCATGAATGCCAAAAGTATTACCTAATAATCACCAAATAACCAATTAAATTTCTCCAATCATGATCAAAGACTGAATTTTGTCACAGGGTAAAATGAATGTAACCACCAAATTTGTTTTAAGGACTCATATGTTTTAAGAAATTACTAAAATAAGTCATATAATGTTTAAAATCAGGACATACCTGGAATTGGACAGAGAGGCAAACTTTTCATTTTACTTGATTTATATGTTTTTTTTTAATGTAAATATTTTTTGTTTCCAATTTCATAAACACAATTTTATTAAATTGTAGTCTTTAAAAATGCAAGACTAATTTATTAAAAGTATAAAAGTAGTTATAAAAAGATTATAACTTAAAAGTAGCTTAGATGATTATATCTAGACTAAAATCTTTAGTCTAGTCACCAGAAAGTCTTTAATTTACATATTCTTACTTTAATGAAATAATTAGTTCCATTGACAAGTTGACTTCTATAATTTACAGGTACAAATTCGTCAAACAGAAGTCCCGTCTTTGCTTGAACTTCATCTTTTACCTGTATCATTAAAGGAAATATAACAATATGAATACAGTAAATATCATTAAAAATGTAAAATTAACCAACTTATCAAAGAAAAAGATTTTTAAAAACAACTACATTTTTTATAGTAACTAGGTTATGTAAAATTATAAAGCTTTTTAAATATTAAGATATACCAATTATTTGGTTTTATTTAATAATTCGTCTCTCTGCTACCAATACTAAACAAAAAGAGAGAGAAATGAATTACAAATTATATTTGTATATATTAAAATTATTATTATTCAAAACATGACAAAATAGAAGACATTATATTATTTAAACAAAATATTAACTTGCACCAAAAGTATACATTTTTCTAAATAATTTTATCTATTGTCTCAGAACTTTTCTTTTAAACCATGATTTACAAATGTGTTTTGCAATTATAAAAATCTTATTTTAATAAATACTTTTAATTATTAAACTGCATTTTAATAAAAATTCGAAATATTTATTAACACAAATTTTTTTAACATATTGCGTCCTAAATCATTAAAAAGTGATGCAACTGCTTTTTGTCAAATAAGATAAAGACGTTTAAATATTGAGTTCAACAAACTAACTTGTCGAGTAATTTGATGAACATTTTCATCAGGTTCACGAACATCTCCGACTCCTCCAACTTTAGGCATATTGGATAAATAATATTAATAATTTCAAATATAAATTGAAAGTTCTTCTTCACAATCGCAAGTAATGTTTTGAAACCGAAAATTCGCTCGTTATGTTCACACCACGGCACGACAGCGTAGAAATCAAAACAAAACTGAGTGACTATTTGAATTGACAACACGCCCGTCCTATCAGCATGTGATGATGAGTTGTGTTTGATTTGTATGAATCAGAAACTTTATGCGCATTTGAAACCACTCAATAGTGACATCACAAAATATGAAACTCACAAGATGTGAATGACATCATACTTTAGGTTTGGAAATCCTAGATTAGGTCAGATTTCTTGTTTCTTTTGAAGTCGCACTAGAGTTTAATATTAATAATTAATAATGCTAAAATAAAAATTGTCAACTTAAAGCTTTTAAACAATGTAAATATACTTTCTTCTTTCGATTGTTTAACTGAAATGTTCATATATATTTTTTTTCATTTCCAAATGTATTCTTTGAATAGTTTTAAACTGTTCTTTTCTTCAGTCACCCTCTAACATTTGGTAATGAGCTAATAATAATCTGCTGTATGAATTAATTTAATTTGTACTTTCATATTAACTGCATGCCAGCGATTGATCGCTGGTATTAACCTCAGAGTGTATTAATGGAAATCAGGATCAGGAAAACTGTTTCCCGAGGTGTTTATTTTGAGTGATATTCGCCAATTGTATGTGGTCATAATACTATAATTCGTTAAATAACTTATTGAACAAAATTACTTATATGTCATCAGAACATAGAGTACTGAACTGAAGGAGTATTAGGTTTAAAATGGTTCTAATTGATTCAAACCTAATACTCCTTCAGTTCAAAGCCAAATTCATGGCTAGACATGAGCTTAGATAAATTAAAGATAAATGAATAAATTTATCCTTTGAATTCTTTGAGAATAATAAAATGACATCCTTCCCATGAATTGTCCCAGCTGTTACAGGGTTCTTTTCAGTACTGAGGAACTTCTCGGTGAGTGTAGTATAACAAACATTCCATGATGCATCTTGAACAAAGCTGAATATTCTAAATATGTACAGTGGTTACTGATATGCTGTTTAACGCATTACACGCTTCATATTTCATTTTGCTTCATATCATAAACTACGGCTACTTTCATTTGCTCTTGCAATAAGTTCTAGATTTTTTTTTATATATACTTTCAGATAAAAGCACATTTAAACAAAATTTTCTATTCAAATTTCAAAAAAAAAAAAAAAAAAAGAAAATGACATTGCGGATTGTACTCACCGACCTAAATTCTGAACGGAGAAATTCTAATTTTCTTTTAAGTACGAATTATAACCAGAAAATAACACAAAACATCAGGATCTTTTTTATCATACTCGTATTAATAATTAACTAAGAAAAACAAAACGATAAAAAATATTTAAAGCGGAATCTAGAAAAAAAGCGCAGATTTAGAATTATAATGTGAATCGGTACGATTCATCGGAGTTCCTTGGTCGCGAAGCGACCAAACCTCCTATTAGCAAGAAATAATTAAACAGTGGTAGTCGGTCACTGCCCATTGATAACGAAAAACAATTTGCACAATATATAGAAAAAGTGAAAATATAAAAGAAAACATATACAAGAAAATACAAAGCACAACTACTAAAAAAAAAAGAGAAAAAGACCGGAGAGAACCTAAAGCCGAAGCACAAGATAGCACCCACGCAGGGTATTTAAAAAAGAACAAACAAAAATATACGCGGAGCTGAACTTAACCTGAAGTTACCAGGACCATAGAAAAATGCAAGAGAAGAAATGCAGTCTACTGATTGATGTTTATAACACATCTAGGTCTTTTACGAGACGAGTGCAGAGAAATATCATATTCAAATTGATTTAATGCTTGGATGACAGAGTTACTAGATCTATTGAGTGATGAATAAAAGTTTTTTGCAATTTTAGCCACATATTCCCTAAAGCTAGGCATGGAAAGTGCATATTTAATTTCGGCGTTTCTAAAATACCATGGGGCATCAACAATCATGCGGATAACCTTGTTTTCAAGCCGTTCTAAAATAATAAAATTGCTTTTGGCTGTAGAGCCCCAGACTGGACTCGCATATGCTATTATCGGACGAAGATAAGCTAAATAGATTAGTGTTTTTAGTTCAATTGTTAGTTTAGAATGTCTGCCCATGACAGAGTAAAATAAAAATTAAATATTTTATCTGAAATATGTTTGTTAAGAGTAAAAATTTACCCAGCTCGTGCATTAACTATCCAAATGGTACAGTGTATGCCTAATATCAATCTATTCTCTTATTAAAAAATATCTCTACAGTTGCGATTTACTTATTAACCAAAATATTAATATACCAGATCCTTTATCACATATAAAAATACTTTTGATTCACAATATATTTCAGGAAAAAAAGAACGATGCAACAAATATTGTAAAGTAATTTCGTATGAAAATATCTTTTGATCCCAATAATGCAAATGATTAAATTTTGACTGTCAATAAATTAATAGCTGCAATTTTACAATCCGTCAATCCGATCGGTGTATTAAGAGGAAAAAATTAATTTTACGGCATAATTTTCATTCAAATTGTATTCAGCCTACTTACTTTGACTGTGTCAATGCCTCTCATACAGGTTCGCACAGTAGAAATACATATCACCAATTGAGACTGAACACATATACGTTTCTGAAAGTTTCTTTGTGTTTAAAGATAATTCCACTAATGACTTGGCCGTTTAATTCGCAAAAGACAAACAATTTCCTGTTCACATTTCTTTATCCTAGAGCTTCATCGATCTTTCAGCGTCACAAATTCTCTGCCCAATTTTAGCATTAAGATCTATTATTACAAGTAGAAAATCGTGTTTTTCTACTTTGTGTACGGTTTTCTGCGCCGATAGTAGAAATGTTCCTATTCCTCCTCTTCTACGTTGTTATCTGCAGAGTAGATCTAACTAATAATCATTTTTATATGCTTCGAAAAAAACTCTGATTCAAATATTATTTCATTTACTGGTTCCCGATCTAATCAAGCTATCCCTTGCCTTCTCATTTAGAATAAGAGCATTCATCCTTCATCACTTTTTGAATATAGTATTGTTTTGATGTTTCCAAAACCTTTCCATCTAACTTCACATATCCATTTTATAGTTAGCCTTCTCATTTGTTACCTGTCTGGTGTTTCCAATTTCATACATGGTTCTCACATTCCCTGTTACAATTTTTAGCATTTGTTTTGACTTGGATATTGATTCCATCAGCAACAGAAGTTCTCTTGGGATTTCCCCCTGACAAATCATATGCATATCATCCGCAGTAGGCTAGGTCGCCATTTACATTATGCAATTCAAGCTTTGGGTTTCTGTAATTGTTGCTTTCTTTATAAGGGGAGATTAGCCCCACGCCCAACCTTCCTCAATTTACCTGGGCTTAAGGATGAGCATGCTCCACCAATGACTGAGATCATTCGTAATACAGTAGGGAAGTATATGCTAGGTGCCATTTCATTCGACAGTTGGTATTAATTGCCATCCTTAAGTGGTTTGTCTTTTCTTACTGAAATGTAAGCATTTCCGGCTAATAAATTTGATAACGCTTGGAAGAGCGCGGTTGTATTTAAGCTCGCTTGGCTATTATCTCAATTGCTGTGTTTGGGATTTTTCTAGTAACTTTTTCATTATTATCTAGTTTTTTAGTTTTCATATTAATTTGGGTAGGTCGCATATGTATTATATATTTTTATTTTCTTCGAGCCCTACTTAATATTCTTGGAGAGGGTTTGATGTTTATTTAATGTTCAATACAGTCCAAGAGGGATCTGAGTTCTGAGTAGGAGTGTATTTAAAGCCAATTACGGCGGACAACAATTTAATGCAGTACAGTTTATCAGAATTTCAAGGCTCATCATGATATTCAAATAGACCTACAATTAGCTTTTAATTGCGGTGTGCGATCTTTTACTATCATATATGCAGCATCGAATGGATCGAACCACAAAGTGTATCCTAAAATACTGAAAGACAGTTTGTCTTATAAAGTTACTATTCTAAAATTTATCGACCATATGTAAATTAACTGACAAAACAAATTAATTATTTCCATAAACCATTATGACTGCCAGAGAATTGACAAATAGAAAAATAAATATTTCTTTCCGATATAGTTTGCTCACCGAATGCCTTCTACAACATTCTATACGTTTCCGAACATGAATATTCCTTCTGCAAAGAAAATTTATTGCAAGCTCTTTGATCAATTAATTTAGACATCTCAAAAATCGTCGAAATCACTTTTAGCGTCTCACAAAGTCAAGCATAACTCAAACACTAATGAATATTTTGACATGAAATTTCACACAGATGTCAAGGACAGTGCCAACAACCTAAAAAAGATAATAAAAAATTGAAATTCCATATGCCCGGAAAATTTAAATTGAAAATTGGTTTTACTTTTTGGGCACAATAGTATTATGGGCATACCAATCTCTGCATCTCTTTATCCAGAAAAAAATCACAACCCATTTATAATACCCCTACTGATATATAAATAATTTTAACATTTTATTTTATCCAACAATTATTTTTAGACATGTCACAGATTAATATTATTCTGACAAAAATAGAAGTGGACATTAAATAATATTAAAATTAAATTTGCCCTGGAAAAATTTCAAAGCATGACAATTGAAATTGTTCTAAAACAAGCAAAAATATGTTTGATTTTGGAGTTTTAATACACTAAAGCTGAATATAATAATCCTTCATTACACAGATTGCAAACATTTATTAAAAAAGAAAATCTTACAAACAGAAGTTTAAGTTTTTTGTTTTAAGGATTAACATAAGTAAAAATTAACATACAGTAAATATTTCTCTATCTATAATTTTGTAAATAAATCTAGATCTTTTCTTTTCAAATCACCTAATTTATAATTCTGATGACCATTGCTAATATTAGAATCCAGATAAGGTCGATTATTAAGACATAATTTTACATTGCGTTTTCTCTCTCAACACATACAATTAATATATTTTAAATCTTTAATATGCCATTATAATCAATACTTCAATGCATAACAATTGAAAATAGAATATTTATTTTGCCTTTTATTTCTAATTTTAAATAATTCCTTGATAATATTAGTGTAATGAATTAATCAATTGCATTACATGATGATTTCTAAATATTTTAAATAAAATGTTGGCACTAAAACATAAAATTTAAGTATCTTAAAAAATAAAACAGTATAGTTTTTAATATTATTTTACAGAAATGCAAATTTAAAGAAATTGAAACTTTTAAAAAAACATTTAATTCATGCATAATTATTAATATTATAATTTTATAACAAAGATTACTTAAGCTTGTAAATAAAGAAGACATTTCACATTGAGAATAATAAGTAACTAGAATATCTTTCATAATTTATTATAGATATAAGCCATTTTATGAAACAGCTAGCAAATAGTATCAAAATACATAGAAAATAAATAAAATTTATCCGTATAATAATATAGTACTGCCAGCAGCAAATTGCCTTAGCATAACAAATTTCATAAAATCAATTAAAAATATTGAGTTTTATATTATTATATTACAAAAATAAGTACAAGTCCAGCAAAAAATATTTGCATATCAATATTATTTCTTGGTGAAAATGCCTTCTACAGCTTGATTATGGCTGATTTCATTATTCACTGAAACTTACAAAAATGATTAAAAATCTTCATCATCACTGAAAGCAAGAACCTAAAAAAAATGCATATATAATTATGATATTGCATTATTTTAAGTTTTATTTGTGAATGTAAAAGCTTTAAAAAAAGTTATAAATACGAAATATTGTTTTTTATTTATAAATAAATGTTTATAAATTTACTAACATATTTTTAAAAATGTAATCATAGAAATATGTATGTGTTTAAGATGATAATTTTTTGAAGTAATTAGTTTTAAATAAATCATTATATTTTTTAATATATTATAATACATAAAAACATATAAGCCATTTTATATGCACAATTTATCTTTGAACAAAAACTACAGTTTCAATAGATGAAAAAAAAAAATTTTTTTTTTTAAAAATCAGCAGCACATTTAATTGTTTTATTATCTCATACAAAATACTTCTTGTTTAATTAATGCTTCCTTTTTGTATGAGCGTTATTCCATCTTCATCAACATTATTGTTGATGTGATAGTAAAATTGCTGACATGTCTTTCATATTAACTAAAAAAATAGTAAAATATAATTGATAGTGATAACCATGAAGAAAAACCTCTAAAAACTTATGAATTTCAATTTAATTTTTTAAATATGATTAACATTACTTGGGGAAATTTCATTGTCTTTTATTTTATTATATATATTTTGAGATGGTTCTATTTTAATTGCATGCATATATCATCTTTATAATAAAGAAATAAGAATATTAAATAAATATTCTACATGTTAAAATTTCTATCTTTCTTACATAGTGGATTTAATAGTTTTATTCCTTTTCATTTTTCAATAAACTTTTACTGGACTTTTAAATATTTACAGCTTTTTTGGTAATTAAAAAATCATATTGATGAAAATATGTTTTTACTAATTTTAAGAATAATACACATGAAACCAAATTATGTATTATCATTAAACAATTCTTAATGTAAATATTTTAAAACTTCCAGCATTGAAGAGACTCTCTCACCTCATCTTCAGCAATACTGTCCATTAGTTTTGACAGTCCTGTAATTTCTTCCAAATAACTAGAATCATTCAGAACTTTCAATATGAAGTCAAATCCATCATTTTTGTATTCTTCTAAAACCTTTTTTTTGTTGATGAAAAAGAAGACAATTATTTAAATGATAGATTTTTTAGTAATATTAATAATCTACATTATATCACAGTATATTTAATAAATAGAGCATTATTGAATATTTTGACCAGAGATGATTATTGAATTTGCAAAATATCGTCCTTTAATTTTTAATTTTATATATGTATTATATATTTTAATTTTAATATTCTTTAAGTAATTGGGTTAATATCAATATATATAAATTCAATAAAAACCAAGCATTTTATTTAATTGATACGTGGTTCGATACATTTCAATCAAGAACTAAACCAAATATATTACATTTTCCTTTTCATAGATCTGAAAACTGTATCTTATTTTAAAATCCAAAATGCTCAAAAGCTCTTAATAATTAGTAATCAGAAATTATAATTATTATAAATTCATCTATTATTCCAGTTTTCAAAGAAAGTTTTTCTAAATTTTTCATGCATGTATAATACAGGTAAATGTTAACAATTTTTTCAACCATGCAAAGATTTGATAGTCTATAAAAGATAATAAAACTAATTTAACATTGGGAATCAATTAAGAATTTATTGGACACAATATTACAGATATGATGAAATAAATTAACTAATGAACTTACACTGGCAGAGCAAGCAGTACATCGATTATGTAATTTGCTAATAAAAGGAACAGTCTGAAATTTGTCCATGTAACCTCGAATTTGATGAGGAATGACTCCCAGAGGTGTAAGAAAATCACTGTCAGAATTTAAAGTACTGGGATCTGAAACTGTAGCTGGTGCCAATGCTCTAGAAAATTAAAAACATGTTATTTATTAAATAAAAACAGATTTTTTTTAAATAAACAGATCATAGTTAATAACTGAAGTCTTTAGTTCATAAATTAAGAATTTAAATACAATTTATTTCTTAAACTATTTCAGGAATGAACTTTAACTTCAACTATTATTTTTACTTCAAAAGAATACTTATTTATTTATTAAATTTACTTGAATGTTGATTGATTGATTCACATATTCAATTTGATTCACATATAATTCAATTGAAAAGAAAATGCAAAACCAAGTTTTAATGTCAAAGAACAAATTTTTTCTAAATGAAAAAAAGGAAACTGCAACATTATTTCTCTACAGAAATATCAAAATAAACAATATTTTAATATACACTCAAGAGCCAAAACATTATGACCACCTGTCAATAATGAGTTGGCCCACCTTTGGTGCGCAACACAGCTTCAACCCGCCTTGGCATGGATTAATACCATCACTTAATACCAGTTAAATACTACTTCCTCCTGAACACGTGCCTTCCACGTCATCCAGGCGAGTTCATTGCAAAATGTAGGGGTGGTCATAATGTTTTGGCTCTTGAGTGTAAATGATATTATAAATACCAGTGTATCATATTACTATATTTCTTTCTAGAGCACTACATAAGTTTTTTAAGTGGGTTAAATTTTACAATATTGAATCATTTTTGGATATTTTGCCAGAAATACAAATAAATTCCAACACATTGAAGTATGAGTAATAGTAATATAATATAAAATAAGAACAACAAAAACTTAAATTTATTACAACAATAATTTTTCTAAAAATATCACATGAATATTTACTTTTTTGGATGTTGGAGTATTGATATCATAATTTCAACAACAAGTGCTGACGCAATGTAAGATACACCAGGTCTTGTAACAGTACACTGTTGATCCAAAGTTCTGTCAGTAACAGACTAGGAAAAAAAAAATTAAAATAATAAACCATTACTAAATATTTCAGTAAAAATATAAAAAGCTAAAATATCATTAAAAACATTTTAGATTAATAATTTTCAAATTAAAAAGTATGCATTTTCTTACAACTTAACTTTTTTTTATACATGCTCAAAATTCATAAGGAAAAATTTACTAGAAAAGAAAAAGAAAATTTCAATGTTGCATAACAATAAGATTTACTTCTTTTAATACAAGGATCTTGCTTTTTGAAAATTGCTTTTATTTTATAATCATATAATATGAAATTTAGCATATCATTCAATAATACAGTTGATCAAACAGTTAAAAGTAATTGTTTCTTCAATACAAAGGGATGCACAGACATATGCATTATCTTATAAATTTATTAGGTAGATACGTTATAATTATACATTTCCAAAAAAAAATTTAAAAAAAATAATTTTTTATATATTTTTAATCATTTTCTACAATTAAATTTCACAATATATTTAATTTTTAATAAAAATGTATGTAATAAGGCAATAGTTTCAATAAAATATTATCATTTGATCATAATCTTTAAGTCAATAAATAAGGTTTCATCTTTATCATGCTAACAATTGAAATGTTTATAAGAAAAATTATGTTTATAAAATTCCTATTTATAATAGATAAATTTATATTTATATAAATAATACAAAATAATGGAATTAAGTTTAATAAAACTTACATTGCCAGGAGCTACAACATCATTACAAAAATAACATCCAAGTTCCGATCCGTCATTTAATGTAGAAAGTGGGTCACCAGAACCTTTATGTTCTGATTGCCTAAAACCATGGCGCATGACTAGGAATGTGTCGTATCCAAGTGCTGCATTCATAACTATCTAATATAATATATATTTATGTTTAAAACATTTATTTTATACAAAAAAAAGCATTAAAAACAAGTTAGACAATTATGATTGATTATAAAATTGCAATGAAAAAATCAATTACAATTGCCAAAAAATAAATAATTTATAATAAAAGTAAAATATAACATCTGAAATGGACCCCCAAACAAAATCGATGTTAAAAAAATTGCTTCAAAATACCTTTTCTTTATAAGCTCCTAACATTGTTGGTAACCACCGACTTTCTCGTGTATCTGTCAGCAAGAATATTACATCATGTGAATCAATCAATTCTTCAATCTGTTTCACATCTGAAGATACTTGATCCAACACTAAAAATGAACATATATTTATATTTAAATAATGTTGAAGATAGTAGAATAAAAAACTCACTTTATCTGAAATATTTTTTGTTACCATATTTCCTGCCTATAATCAGTGGATGAAACATTAAAAACCTAGAAATTTCTTGGTGCAAATGATTTTGTACGGATAAAATTCAAAAATTTGTAGTAGGAATTTTTGTACAGTGAATATGGTATATCCAATACATGGGAAATAATTGACACACTCACATTACCATGCAGCAACTGATTGCTGGCTTCAACAACCGAGGTAGCTAAATTTTCGATGTTAGCAGGCATTTGCTTTGGTCTTCTACCTACATTTGCTTTGCACAAATTTCTGTCCAGTTGTTTTAAATTTTTATATCATCCTGAATAGGGTACAAAGAGACAATGAACCTCTTCATATCTGATATATACAACGGAATTCTTTTACATCTGCAATGGAATTGTGCTTATTCGATAGAACAATTTTACCAGTAACGCTTTTTTTTTTTTTTGCAACGTATATATTATATGCAGAGAAGTAATTAATGCTCACACAGAACCTGGCTTCATTTTATCCAAAGAATAATGCTAATAGGCATGAGCTGTAGTGCAAATGATGTTTCACATTTTTAATATATGCAAATAAATACTGATTGTATTACAACACCACCTATCAGTGAATTTTGTACTGAATTTTTTTATTTAATAAATGTCAAGCACATTATTTGAATTATAAGTAGTTCAAATTTAATCTTATTTGGACCAACAGAAAGGATTTTAGAGCACTCTGAAATGGGATACTTATTTTTTGTTAAGCCTGTATTAAAAAAGAATCTAATTTTTAATGACGTTGACAGATTTAATTGATATGATGACTAATCATGAAATAAGTTTTGAATGAGATTAAAATAATATAAAATAATAATATAATCATAAAATTTTAAAAAGATTTGATGTACAAAAAACTTTAAAAATATTTATAATATGAAATTAACAAACTAAACAAATTAAAGCTAAGTCTTACTATTTTCTGATATGGAATGTCCAGGCATAGGAATATTCAATATTTTGCCTTCTGCTTCCTGCAAAAATATACAAATATAGTATCTAAATCACTAATCATTTACTGAAATACTTAGTATATTAATGCATAAAAATAATAATTCATAAAATAAAACTAAAATAAAATAATTTTCTTCATTATGAAAATTTTTTTTTTATTGAATAATGTTTTGTTAATACATTACTGTTTTTAACATATTAATATAGTTTTATTTTTTATTTAAAATTTAAAAATATTTTTCACATGTAACTCTACAAATCAAAATTAATGCATATATCTTCAAAGAAAAGTGAAATGATATTAACCAAAATATAAATTATACTATATCAATTTCCAATTAGATTTTTATATGAAACTACCTTTGATAATTTTTAGTTCATTCATGCATTTTTAATTAATGTATGAATTTGATTGTACATTTTGCAAAAATAAAAGAAAGGAGCATGAAATTGACAAACAATTCCACATAAAGAAAAAAAAAATTACAGACCTTTTCATTTTAGACAAAGAAATCGTAGATTAATACAAAGTATAAATGAATGCTATTAAAGTTAAATTTTTGTAAAATAAAATATATATTTTTATAAACTAAAATGTTTTACAGGATTGGAAAACAAACTAAATTTCCTTAAATAGATTGATAAATGTCTTTATCATTTTATTATCTAAGTTTCTTAGTAAGCTTGTATGAAAATAAATAAGAACTATAAAAAATACATTTGTACAATAATTTATATTTTTGTTGAAGGCAATGCTATTAGTAAAAAAATATATCAGAATAAAATTTAATAAAAAATATTTAAGCAACAATAACATTAACTATTAAATATTTTTTTTTTTTTTGTATCAGAACTAATCAACTGGGTTTTTTTTTATGAAGGAATCAGAACTAATCATTCCAATTCCTTCATAAAAAAAAACCCAGTTGTATACTGAAACCTTTATATTTTCAACGGAAGTATTTGATATAAGAAAGGAATGAATTTCAAATTAGTTTTAGGAAAAAGTAACTATTTAAAAATTTTTATTTAAATTTGCTGAAAGTTTTCCTAAACAAAATATCAAATTTAAAAGCTTTAAATTTATGAATAAAAAAAATCCCATAATTTTAAATATAATCAATTCTAAACATTTAACAAAGCAAGAGTGAAAAAATTACACAAATTGAATCAACTTACAACACCTGGAAAAATATTTTTTAGAGCTTCAGCAGCAGCTAAGGCTTTTGGTTTACCACCTTGAAGACAATCTTTAAATTCAAACAATGTTTGTCTCACTGGGTTAGAGTAAGACACATGTGAATTGTCAATAAAGGTAATTTTTCGTATTCCCCAGCCCTAATATAATTAAATAAAATTATGAAATTAATAACAGGAAATAAATTAAATAAGTAGAATAAAGTAAAGAATATATGCACTAATACAAATAAAGAATATTAAATTTGTCAACTTTTTTAAGGTAGTTTTAATTCTAAAATTTATTAGTAACTTATAGTTTCATGAATTTTAGTCTGTAATACAGAATCATTTATCCAATTCATTCCAATATTAATTTTGATGCAGAATTTTAGATATTTGCAAAGAATAAAAACAATTATTATAATGATTAAATCCTAATGAATCGTTTTACAATAAATATCTAATTCAAAGTGAAGAAGTAGATTTATATAGCTTAAAATGCAGAATTATATATATATGTTTTTAAATATTTGAATTTGCAAAATATATGTTTTATTTTGAGTAAAATTGTGATAAGAAATAAATATAGTTATAACCATAACACTTGAATAAAGATTAAACTATATATTATTATATTTATAAATAAAAAGTGAACTGATACATTGAATATATTGCAGTGAGATGTCATGTAAAATGAGGTTTTAATTTAATGATCATTACTCATTTAGTTTACAATAATAAATTCAATTTAATTAAAAATATCACAGGAATAGTTTTCACCATTAACACTCTAGCAACATTGCAACCTAATGTTCCAGCTCCAAATAGCAAGCAACGAGTTGATTTAATAGTTTCAAGGTCTACATCAGGAGCGAGACGCCATCGCATCAGCTTCAAGTTAAGATCCACAGCTGCATCTGCTAATCTAAATTAAATATATAAAAAAAACCCAGTTTATTACGAAAATCCATAGATAATTACAAAAAGAAAGCAACTACAAATTATATGAAGGTTTCTTTTTTAATTTTGGTGTTTGGTTGAAAGGTGCAAAAAGAGATATTTTATTTAATCAATAAAAAAGATTACTTCCTTGTGGGTTGTTATCATATTTACAGTGGTTCAAATGGCAATTGATTAAAAATCAGCCAGTATTGCAAAAGAGGATGCATAACATAAATGAGACAATTATTATTTATAAAATATAGCTCCAATAATAAATATTATATAATGATAGTAAATAAATATTAATAGTAAAATTAGATAATAATTTAATAGTAAATATTAATAGTAAATTAATAATTTTAAAATAAATATAATAGTAAATTAATAATTTTAGAATAATTCCCACTTTATGTTATTTTTAATGAAAAAAAAACTCCCAACATTTAAATAATAACAATAATAATAAAGAAGGTTACAGAATTTTATCTTTGATTTTTTTCAATGATTATGATGGCTCTACTAAGATAATATCCATACCATTTTAAGAATTTTAGAATAAAAAAGTGGGCGATTCAGAATACTAAACATTCAAATAAGGAAATGATATGTTGATATGTTATAAAATCATAAAAAATATTGCTTAGATTTGTCTTTATGAATGAAATCATGCAAAATTAACATAGTATTAAAAAACTCACTTTGTTGGATCCATATTAGAACTCATATCAACTTTTCTAGGAGCAAGTTTTGACTTATATTTTTCCCAGCCAAGAACATCTGGACAACCTTAAAAAAAAAGATCATTTATAGAAAACAAATATAAAATCAGCAAATGTACAGTCATAAACATAGTCAGTCAGTTTTTTTTTTTTTTTTTTTTCAAAATCAATGTAAAATAATAATAATAATAATAATAATACAGGATGGCTACAGAAAAACTGTGAAAAATATTTCCCTAACCTACTGCTACTAATTATATTAGTTTCCTGGTTTTATCTCTACTCAGAATCACAGTATTTGTACAATATATACTATTAATAGAATACAATATAATACCATAGAATAATTGCATGCCAATATTTGTCTGACCAATTATTTAATATGAATATATATATATATATATATTCTCATTTATAAAATTTTGAAAAAATGAATATCCTAAAAAATCTATTGAAACAGCATATAATAAAACCCCTAAATTACTTTCATTAAAATAAATATAGATCAATTATTTCATTTAAACTATCTTTATTAAGATTATTAAGAGGATCTTATATGATTTATTTAAGCAATTGTCTTCTTCTTTTTAAGAAATTTGAGGAAAGAAATAGCAAAATGTCACAAAATAATTGAAAACGTCTCAATGAATGTGTTTTTTAAATGAAACCCCATACCACTGAATTTTACTTTTTTTCTCTATGTATACATAGAGAAAAAAAGTAAAATTCTTGAATAGAATCGAGAATTCTAAGTAATTTTCTCTATGTACACATAATAGAAGTCCAATTTAAGAGCAGAATTAAATGCTTTTTGATAATTAAACACACAAATAAATAAAAGTATCCATTCAATGCATATGCTAAAGGATACTGGTTAAACAATTTAGATTTAATACACAAATATATATAAATAATAATTAATTTGACTTAATATTCAGTAATTAAATACTTAAATAACAAATACTAATGCAGATGAAAAAGGATTGTGAAACTAGTTATAGGAATGAATTTAAATTTAATACACAATAGATAATTAATAATAAAATAATATTTTAATAATAAATATATTAAAAGCATATTCAAATCCTTACTTTTCTAAATTGGCTTAAGAAAATAGCATGAATACAAATAATAGGAGGTTGCCGTAAAATGAGCAATGATTCGAGTTACTGAGCATACTTGGTTACAAAATTGCAAGCCCGCAAGCTTGGAATGAAATGCTGTTGTCAGCAATTTTTCTTGATTTTTAGATATTTTTACAAATTTCCTGGTTTGGTCAACATCCAGTAATATAATACTCAAATATAATTTTTATACAAATAAAATAATACAAATTTTCTTAATTTTTTTTTAAAGTAGCAACAGCAGAAATATTCCCTGTAATAATTTTTTACTTAATTATAAATTTAAATTACACATACCTTCTGGTGCTTCTTTTAGATTCATCTTACAGGATATAATAATACTTTGGTCATAAAATCGCTTTCCATCTTTTATGTATTCTCTAAAGCAAATGACATCCCAATTGCTTTGTTCTTTACCCCTAAAAATATTAAATAAAAGTTTATTTATAGGGTAGAAACATTGTTTAAAAATAATGTGAAATAAATAACATAATAATCATTTGTTACATTATTAGGATATGTGAATAATTAATAATTTTTGACAAATATTTCTAACTCTTTTCTGTTTAAGGAAGCAATATAAATGCCCAGTGAATGAATGATATGTCTCCTTTTTACAGAGATAGATATTTTTTCTGTTTATTCTCTAAATAGGGGAAAAGAAGGAGGTAGAATATTCTGTGCTATTGTCTTAATGTGGAAAACAACCTCTGTGAATAGATTTGCAGGGGGAGTAATGACAATAGCTGAGGGGCAATGGATGAAATAAGAAAAAAAAAATTTCATCCATTTATAACATTACAAAATTTTTTAGGCCATTTTATTAATTATTTATGTTATAAAAGTTTTTAATCATATTGGTTGTAAGAATTCTAAAATTCTGTTTGCATATTTATATTGTAACACAACATTAAGACTCTATTAATAAAAAAATAAGGTCAAATAATACATGTAAAAAGCTTGGATTAAAAAAATTCAAAGTTTAATTCCACGGAATGTGAAAGAAATTATTATAAACAATGTGACATAATTTATTATATTATTTACAATGGTATGATGTGAATTATGTATAAAATTCAACTTGTGAAGCAGCTTTACAAACTAATAAATATTATAAATTTTATAATGTATTTTTAAGCCTATTTTGAGAAATTACATTTTAGATTCTTTAATAAATGAAAATTATTTGACTATTTAAAGAAAAATCTATTAATAACTAACATGAAGATCATAATAGAACCTCAAATACACTTCTTAAAGACAACTTTTAATTTTAAATAATCTTAAATGTTATAACGCTGCATTCTAGATACACAAATTTTTTTTTTTCATATTCTTAAAAATATTCATCAGTAATAAAATTTAAATTTAAATTCAAAATAAATTTAAAGTAAGTCCTAATACCAATGATATGCAATCATAGCCAATGCATTTCGTAAAGGCCAACCAGGATGTTTCTCATATCTAGATGGATCACAGAAGCCTAAGAGAATCTGAAATAACAAATAACATATGAAACCTATAAAAATATTTCACTTATTTTTTTAAAAAACGAATATTTTGTAGAAACTTACCTTTCCTTCCTTTTTTTTTAGAGTTTCATATTTTTTCAAGTCAAAAACTGAGCAGCCTTCGTTATCTTTAAATACTAAGAACAATGATTTATCAGAAGGGAGTAGTGCATCATAAGATTCTAAAAACTGAGATATCTATAACAAAATTTTTAAATTAAGAATATTAATTTATATTAAATGCAGAAAAGACAAGTATGAATTATCTGAATTATTTTATATTTTTGTCTAGGGATTCTTTAAAATAACAAACACTGTTACGACAAAATATTAAAAGGGAGTGATAAATAGGCTTTTACTGAAAAGAATATATGAAAAAAAAGAAATGCAAAATAAAGTATAGAACTTTTTTATTGATAAAAATTAGAGAAAACAAAATATGAGCATATTTGTTTAATAAGAAGAAAATAAATTTATTGTATATTTCCCTTAATTGCATTCATCAAAAAGTAAAGATGAAGAGGAGTATGAAAAAGCTACATAAAAATAATATTAAAAAATACATAAAAAAAAAAAAAAAAAACAGCCTTCCATATATTTCCTTTGATAGTTTCCTAAAATAAGAAATTATGTGAATTAACTTGTAATTTCCTGTCTATAATTTGTGGATATGCTAAATAACTTCAAAATTTGCAGGTGAGGATTACACACATAGCCTACAATTGTTTGACATTTTTTTTTTTTCTTTTTTTGGAACAGTATAAAAATTATAAAATACCCCCATATAAAAAAAGAAACATATGGGTTTTTTCCCCCCTGATGTAACTTATATACGTGAATGTGCACTTCATTATCAAGATAAATAACTTGCTCTGTTCAATATTACAACAGATTCTTGTATTTAGTTAAATGGTTTTTTTTTCTTCAATATTTTGCCATATCTTTTAACTAAATGAACATGTTAAATAACTCAGTTTATGATGTAAAACTAAGCAGTACTAAAGAATTTTTTTTTTATATAGCATTATTTTTATTTTTTATAAACATCTCATCAAAATGATTCAGCAAAATAGTGACATGATAGCTTCTAAGTAGTCATCTAGGGCTTTTTTACATTGCTCACAAACTTCTGAAAAGTTATTTTAATTAAGAAAACAGCATTTTTTTGTAGCATTGATTTGTACTTTAGACAAATCATCATAGAATTGTTGCAGTATGGCAACATGCTCAGATTTCATCTCAAACATGTTGATCTACCAATTTCATATTGTGCAATATGGACAAGATCCTTTGCAGCATAAATTGAAAGTAGTGTCTTTATCATTTCTGAGCAAAGACTGAAATTTAAACAGGTAATTTTTCCTTTGAGGAAGCAAAAAAAGACACATACCTGGCCATCTCACATTACAAATATCATTAACAGGAGTATTTTTATTGCCCCTTTGTCTTTTGGCATTGCATGAAATGTTGACCATTTCATAATTTACTTCCAACCAACAGGAATTTTATATAATGTCTGCTTTTCATATATAGCCAGTATCATATATATATAGATATTACTGGCTATTAAAATTGTTTCACCATGAAAGTAATGAACAAACACAAATGATTAGCAATTCTAAAAATATTCACAAAGCAGGCAGGAGTACTTTATCACAAACAATCTACATAAAAGTAATTTTTTCATGCTTTGTGTAAGAATGAGAACACTTAAGTCAGAATTTGATTGAGATAGAAAAGTGATGGAATATTGTTTCTTGGGTAGGTCAAGATCTCATGACTGTTAACGTAATATGGAAATGATTACAGGAAAGTCACAAAAGTGTATGTATATGCAAAAAATTAACATAAATTAGTAGAAAGAAATAGATTTTGCCTCCCTAAATGTGCTAGCTAAGTGCTTTTAATTACTATGCTATAAGATCACATACTATTACTGTATAAAATTTTCAAACTTGAATTTCTTAAAAATGATTGAGAGGTAGGCCTTAATAATTTAGTTAGCATCCTAATTATGACATCACAAATTTTAATTAAATTAGTGACAGACAGGTCATAATCTTTGTAAGGTAAATTCGATTTTTATTTCAGATACTCAAATTTTTAAACTAATTTTAGTAATATAGAAATAAAAACTTAACTACAGTAAAACTATTCAAATGTAATTCAGTTTAGTACTACTAAACTGAATTACAGTTGAATAATTTAACATTTTATTTAAATTTACTATTATAATAGCATTTTCAGTATTAATAAGATTTAATTCTCAAATTCATATAAAGAGAAAATGAAAATAAGCAACACACAAACCTGATCAGATGTAAAATATTCACATAATTTCTTAGATCCTTTACAAATAATAGAATCTGGATAATTAAGAGCAGGAAAAGCTACCCAATAGTAATAATGATATTTCTTTAAATCCTAATAAAAGAAAAAGAGAATGTATTGAAGTACACCAATAATTAAATTAATAGAAAAAAAATATTAGTGTATAAATTTTCTTTTAAAAAATATTAATAGATTTTTACACATGATTTTATCACATCTAAAAGCATTGGATTAAAATATTGAATCATTCATCATCATCATCATCTTTGGCCCAACAGCCCAGTGTGGGCCAAGGCAGTCTACCCACTGGTAAATTTCAACACGAGAGACACTTTTATTTTTACAGGGTAGGATTGTCAGCTCTACGTCCAACGCTCAACAGTCATATGAGACCAGGACCTATGGTTTAAAGTGAATTCCGAACTACTACAGTGGCCATTCAGGCCTCATTGAATCATTATATTGATTTATTATTTACTATTCATTCTATAGTTATTGTTGACTATTCAGTCAAAATATTAATTCAAATGTAAAAACTTGTATTATTTGCAAATATAAATCTATTAATATTTGAAGCCCTTATAATATTTTAGTTAGTTTATAAACATATGTAAGCTTGTTTAATTTTTCCTTCATATGTAAGATAGAAACTGGAATGATTATTTTTAAAACAACATCAAAGAAAGCAATCTTTTCTTTGAATTCTCATTCATTCAACTATTAAAAGATTATAAGAAGAAAATAATTATATAACATTCAAAGAGATATTGTCATATTTTATTTTTAATCGTCTAAAAATATTTAGAAAATTACTCATTATATGAACAGCATAAAAAATATATAGCCAGTGCTATAAATAACATAGTAATTGTTATCAGAGTATAGGAAAAGAAATTAAATAGTTAATTAAAAAAAAAAAAAAAAAAAACCAGCCTTATTAGAAAACATACTTGTCATTGCAATTTTATATTATATTAAACTGTCAATATAATTTTTCTTCTTATTAAAAGTTATCAATCTTTTTTTATAATGATTCAAACAATGTTATATTTTTTTCTCTTAAAGTAACTTCCAATAATTAATTTTAAGGAGAATTATTAAGACTTACTGCAAAAGTTAAGCATAATAAACCTTGTAACAATAAAGGATTTTCCAAGGCAGCTCCACTTATAATAGCCTCCCATATCTAAGCAGAACAAAAAATTTTAAAATAATTTTCATCAAATATTAGGAATGCAATTCAAAATAATCAGCTCTTATTTTATTTTGAATAGTAGTTGATTAACAATATAATTCTAATAATAAATGAAATTTTTAAAAAGATTAGGAAAATACAAATGTTATGACATATTATTAAATAATACTTAAATAATATATAATAATAATAGTAAATTTGCAAATATTGGAGAAGATTGATAAGTTTTCAACCAGGAATTGGAGCAATTTTTTTTTCTTTTGTATAAAATCATGAACTATTTCATTTGGTATTTATATTAATTGAATGGAAAAAGAAAAACCAAAATTAAATTACAGATTTGTATTTTTTTTAACATTAGTATACATCAATGTAATTACTGCTTTTAAATGAAGAAAGACAAAATTTTCTAAGCATTGTACTTTTGAATAATTTCTTATAAGATAGAAGACATAGAAAAACAAAACACTTCCAATATTTATTAATAAAACATATTCAGTGAACAATTAGTGTCTTCTAATGCTTCAATATTTCCAAAATTTTTAACACAGCTAAATGTTTATTTTATTATTTTTTTTTAAACTGAAATTTAAAAAAATTAGGTACTTATTAACGCTACCTTGGCTACAGTTGCGCCAATAAAGAGTAATCTTGTTGTTCGCACGCAGATATCTTTTGAACTCCAACCGCAGCTACAGATTTGGCGGTTTTTAAGTGGCGCCAATCTACACTTAAAATTTTTGTTCCAAATAATAAAATATATAAAACATTTCATTTAAAATGAAAATGCTTTCAAAATAAAATTGAAATTGAATTGCTCCTGAAAAAATAAAATTGCATCTTGTTCCGTTTCTGGCAAATCCCAAATACGCATTTTCGTAGCACTAAAAAATGGCGTTAAAAATCAGCAAATCTGTAGCTGCTAGATTGGCGCCACTTAAAAACCGCCAAATCTGTAGCCAAAGTAGCGTTAATACGTAAGTACCAAAAATCAATATAAAATAACCAAAAATATTGCTACATTTAATTAATAAATTATATTAGATATTTTTGCTACATTATATTAAATAAATTTATAATTATATAAAGTATTTGAAAAAAATTGATATAACATGCATTTCTCATTATTCCTAAAAAGATTTTGATAACGCTTAGAAAATAATATGAAACTACATTTAAAAATAAGGCAGCTAGATTTTATCACTAGAAATACGTTATCTACTCAGTAAAAATCCTTACAACCATTTTATAAATTAAAAAAAAAAAAATACTTTTATTTTTTTAAATTTTAATAATGTAACTAGAATATAATATGAAAGATAATTCGTGTTTTAAAATACAAAGCTATGCAAAATAAACTAAAAAATTCTTACTTTTTGCCCCACAGATTGAAGTAATGCTTTTTTGTCTTTCATCTTAAAATCTTCCACTGTATTAGTATTCATTAAAAGCCCTTTTAAGGGAACACTACCAGGTGGAATTTGTATGTCACTAAAACATCAAAACACACATTGCATGTAATTTGCATAATTAAAACTTGAAAATAAAATTATTATATCAGAAAATAATAAAATAATCAAGTTTATAATTTATATTACATAAGAGTATCAAACTTAAATTCTAAAACCTACAGAAGAGAAAAAAATCAGTAAAAAATGAAAAAAAAAAAAAAAAAAAAAAAAAATTCTGAGCACTTAAAATTTAGATTATTTAACAAAATAATACAGGTTAATTTTTTCTCTTCTCTTTTTAGACCGGGACTTACGTTTTAAAGTGGATTCCGAACCACTACAAATATCCAGGACTCGAACCCAAAATCTGTGGTACTGAGTGCAAGAGCGCCAGCCACTCAGCCCCATAAAACTAATGTTATTAGTTGGAGATTTAAACAAACTATATTGAAGAAGCAAAAAATTTTTACTGTATCCTCAATCTAAGATAAAATGTTAGTGAAGCTTTTAAAGAAATTTAGAATTTGTCTAAACTAACTAAATTTAATAATTAATTTGTGAATTATAGTTTACATACATAAATCTGTACTGGATTACTTTAATAACAGAGGAAGAAAAATCATAACAGTTTGAAAAAGATTATTTATGAATGAAAGTCACAAAATATGTAAATGAATCACTGTACATTAAAAAAATAAGCAAATTTTAATTTTATATAAAATTATTATCTAAAATATAGAATACTCACTCATCAAAAGCAGAGTAATCAATATTACAGATTGGTGGCAAAGCAAGAGAGCTATCTAGAAATAAAAACAATACATAAATTGTATACTTCAGAGATTCAAAAAAAAAACTTATAGTAAAGTCACAGAATAGGGACAGTTGGGATTTGGTGTCAAAAATGTTTTTTGCCAAAGTGCATCAAATGATGAATGCGATTTTAAGAGAAGAGAATTGCAACCCTACCACGATAGGTAGATTTCATGAAGTAGGTTTTGAATAAAAACAAAGAAAAATGCTGAAAATTTTATGAATTTTAAGGGGAAAAAATGTACAAAAAATTGCTGAAAATTTTATGAATTTTAGGGAAAATGTACTTACCTGAAGATGCTGAAATTTGATTAAACTGCCTAGGTTACATTGGATTGTATACCATCCAAAATAATGTTCTATTTCATAATGTCAACTATGCAGATTTTTCAACAAAATCTCTTCTGGTCAGTCTGTCAGTTGTATTGTATTCAATGCACATTCAATTTCTATATCTACCAATTCAATTTCTATATCTACCATTGAATGCTTACAGATCCAGTCATACATAATTCTCATAAACTCATTTTTTGGTGGAGAGAATCCAGAATTTTGATGAATGTCTCTCTTTACATTTGTTTTACAGCATTAAATTTCACTCTGCATCTTCACATATATCCATCAGATTTATCTTTCATAACTGTTAGAAACATCATTTCAAAATTAGGACTCGCAACATTCTTAGCAATTAAACCTTGCAACATACACCATTCAATAGTTTTCAAGTTACCTTGACATTTCAAATCCCTGCCACAGCACCTTTCCTTCAATTTTAAGAAATGGCTGGAATTTTTTTTCCCAAAATGAAATGCTTCAATATCAGACATCACTAATCGAAATACTTTGATATACACCAGCATGAACTGCTAACAAGTGAAATGAGTTATTAAAAGTAACAGCTTCTAATTATTCTAGAACATTCCATTAATTGAATTAAACCACATAAGTAATATAGGCCAATTAGGCAAAAGGAAAAACCCTGGTTACCAATTTTGGCGATTTTCACCCAAGTGGTGGCCATACTCCCAACGGCTCCTATTTTACGATTTGGCCAAGTTCATTATATTAAATCCTTTCTCAATTAATATTCTTAAATAAAAATGGCAATTTTCAGATAACAGAAAATTTAACCATTATAACAAATGTATATATACATAAACATGAAGCTTTTGTATAAAATGGTTCTTAGATCATTAATAAAATGCATCACATGGGGAAGGAAAAAAAAAAAACAGAAGTTGGGGCAAAACAGAAATTCCGAACATTCATAAAAAATATAATGGTCAAATTTTGTTATAAAATTACTCTCATACTTGATGATAAAATATGATAGCTTAATAAATTTTTTTGTATAAAACTCTTGCCTTTTCATTTCATGGAATGGTATTTTTTTTATCTTATACTGAAATATTTTTATTAAATATCACATAGCATTTTTTAGTTATGATTATTAATTATCATTACATAAGGATATTCCATTTCTGAACATTCTTGCCATACTTCTTTATTTTTTATTACAAAAATATTTTTATGTTTTTTTACTGAGAGATCTTGATATTTTTTTTAATTTGTACTTTTTTGAAGATATACCTACCTAGACGAACCTGGGGAATGCTCAAGTTGAGTCCACTGCCATTACCACTGCCGTTACCACTGTCCAATTACCGTTTATTTATTCCTCAGCTGGATCGTTTCTCGCCAAGTTATGTATAAGCCCACCCATGCCTCTTCTTAATTAGTGGGCTTAACTTAGTATATATCCCTGAAGAATCTTCATTCAGAATGTATACTTTTAATTCTTCAGCTAAGTTTGGGCCTTTCTTAATATTCTAATCTGTTCATAGAATAAATTATTTAACTCTTATCATTCTTTCTGTACTATCAATCGCTGAATTAATTTGGTTGATATAGATGCCTTAACATCAAATTTGTTCTTTTTCTTTTCCAAATTACAATTATTTAGTATATTTGATAACTTACCTTACAATTAATGTACAGTCAAAGAGATATTTATATATCTATTTTCTATATTATATATCTACTATCTATTTTTTACTTCATTTAAATCTAAAGTTTACTTAAGTAAATATGACACTACCACATTTAATTTCAAAATGAATAGTACTATTTCATAGTACTTTCTATTAAATAATAAATATTTCTTTTAAAAAGGCTCAACAATAATAAAAACCAGAACGTTTTAAAATATACTTCACACATCAGGAGCAAAATATAAGTAAATATCTAACATCCCTATTTGCTCTATGCTTTCATAGTACTTTCTATTAAATAATAAACATTAAAAAAACTAATAAAATAAAAATAAATGAATTGTTATGACTATTTTGGTAGAAGATTTTGCTCAATTCTTCAATGTTTATAAACAAAATAATAATGTGTGAAATACCCTGTTATAAAATGGTTGTCTGCATATATAATGGGTATATATTTTTTATAATCGAATGTGAGAGAGTTTTAAACCGAATTCGCAATCTTAAAATTATCAAATGAACCTAAATGGCATATCCTATACATACATATATAGAACATAATATAATAAAGTTCAATCAAGAGTTCATTAATCAAATGATCTACATGATTAGTATCAAATGATTGGTGTAGAAGTTAAAATAACTTTCACAATGCAATAAAAAATGTATAAAATTAAATCAAAATATACAAACTGGTAGAGTAAAATCCATTTATTTTAACTGCAGCGTCATTGAGTTTGAAAATGTCTAATTTCTTTTTGGTTAACTGATACCAAAATCCTGCATCAATAGCAGAAGAAAAAGGTACAAATTGAAGTACTTCGTCTGACATCGTAATTAATTTAAATTCAAAATGACATAGAAAAAAATTATTTTCAGAAAATTCCAACAAAAATGATACGGTTTATGTTAGAAAAGTAGCCGATTTGTAAACACAAAAAACGAGTACATTTACAAGCTGATTTACTAATCGGCGTTCACCGCTGTTATCGCAATGATGAAGAGGTTCAAGACAGTCTTCCTGCACCTACCTTTTCCTTATTTGATCTAACTTTTCCCCCTAAATTTTCCCCTCTTCTTGTGCTCTGAAGATGTATTGAGAAACGTTTTTGTGTTGTGGCTATGGTTGTGTTTCTTTGTAAAATAAAATATTTTTGATTTTTATTATAAAGGGAAGTATATTTAACTTATAAGTGTAATATAATAAAGAATTCACTTTTGTTTTTGGGAAAAATCATTCATTTGCATGTTTGTTATGAAAAATATTCATAGGCGAAGTGTTCTGAAATAATTCAGCAATTTTAGTGTCCAGTTGTGTTTCTAAAATATTTAATCACGGTGTGTATATTTTTAATTATAAATTAAAGAACTTAAATCTAGTATCCTTAAAACTTAAAAAAGTGTTATTCATTTGAGTTTTTCAGATAATTTTTAAATAATTATTACAAAATTTCAAATTAAAATTGGTAGAGATAAAAAGAATGCTAACAGAAATTTAAATTTAGAGAAACACTTTCTAAATAATAATACTTGATACCTTGCATTATTTACAAAATCAATATTCTTATTTAATATAGAGTTGTAACGTGCAAACACCAAATTTTTTTTCTATTATTTTTTCAATGTTAGTTTACAGTCCAAAAGGACTAATTCTAAAACTTGGAAAAAAATAATGTTTTTAAATTCAATGTTTAATTAAATGACGTATACCCTGTGGTGATGAAACACTAAAGTATCCCACAGTTGTAAAAAAACCTTTTTAGATTTTGAATTTAATTTTTAAACTTCTTTAATTCACACAGATAATTATTGAAATTTTAAGTATGTTGCATATAGAATCCATTTTAAATTGAAAGCTTTATCATATTAATATTGTTATTTTAAGCACTTACTTTATATGTGCATCACTATGAAATAAATAATTTTACATCTATATGTGTGGGTTTGTTTTATTTTGTTATATTGGTACATTCCAATTTTTTTTTATTCCAACTCTACAGATATAATACAAGTTTGTTGTTTGCATTGAGTAGTTTACTCAATATAAGGGGTGGGGGGGAATAATTTTTTCATTGGTAATTCTGTGATTGATTATGTTCTGTGTATGAGACAATATGGTTAGTTTTCTCTTTTAAGAAAAAGTTATCCAGTTAAAAAGTATATAAAACCAAATTGTGTCTTTAACTTATCCTATCACCCTTTTTTTTTTTTTATTTTAAGTATTCATTATTACGGTTCATTAGGCCATTATTTGGAAATTAGTTTTGTTGGTCATGCAAACTCATTATTTAGATAGTCAAATAATTGTATAGATAATGCCTTTTCTTGTTTAATGACTATCAATACTGCATTATAAACAAAGGATGGCATACTGGCAAATGAAGGAATTCCTCCATATTTTATCAATTTTCTTGCTTCATATCAAGACAAACATGCTTTAGATGAAGTAGACTCAGAATAAAATGAATATATTTAGAAGGGAATCATGAGAAAAATCAGTTTGTAGTTTGTAGGGTAGAAATTTCTCAATTTTGTGGACTTAATTTTTGAGATAAAGAATCGACATTTACTTATCTATCAACAGTGTAAATATTTGCCTCACTTATAAAAAAATATTTATTTACCCATTCATAAAAAGAGAAAATATGAAATTAAAATATTGATTGGAAATTTACAAAGTTTTTAACAGGTAAGGTTACAAGAAAATTTTCAATGTTGAAATAAAAAGCTAAAACAATTTCAGAATTATAACTAATCTAATATCAAAATGAATTATGTAATTACAATTAATTTTAGATAATACTGATATTAATGAAATACAATGCAATAGATATATATGATGAATAAGCTCAGGAGACCTTTTAAATATAAAGAAAAAATGTGAACACTTTACCCAAGGGCTTAAATTGCTGTTTGCATGTGAAATGTTAGCATGTCTTATTTGCAATTTTTCTTATAAATGTAAAATGCTAAAATAAATTTTTTCTTTACAAATATTAATGTGTACACAATAATAACGAAATATTCATGTATATTACATATTCATCTCACACACCCTTCAAATACACATTTTGAATCTGGAGCAATTTTTTCTTTCTTCCCCCTCTCCCCCCTTCCATTTTTGAGAGATCTGAATATAAGGCCCTTCAAAGTTTTTTTATTGTGAATTCTTTGGTATACAATTTGGATGTAACAAATACTAATAGTGGTTTTTATTGTTCAAAGTGGTTGTGTCCCTAATTCACTATCAATTCAGTTCTCCTTTGCTATGTTGTGTTTAACAGACACACACAAATATATATATATATATATAATGCAACAAACAGTTTTTTCTTTAAAAATATTCATATATATATGAATATATATATTGGGCATTTTCTTTGTTTTAGTACATGAAAAGTATCTGAAGAGAATATAAAAGAATTGTTATTTATTATTTTTTCTTTTAAAATAATTATAGAATTTTCATTATAAATCCTACTTATCTGTAATAATTTTATTTTATCATTGTTACATGAAGAATATTGACTTAGAAGCTAATGGTAATTTTCTTAATTAAATCTCCTGTATGAAACAAATATAATTTTGTACCAAAACTCTAAAATAATTATCTGTTATATGGAAAAATAAATGTTGATTAAAAATTTCCTATTTGATTTTTTTTATGATGATGTAACAATTTTCTAATGAGCTGCTTATGATGTTATAAAATGTAACATTTTTCTAATGAGCTGTTTATGATGATGTAAAATGGTACTACTTTCTTTGTAGCTTAAAAGGTAAATTTTTATATTATTGTATAAGTCTTTTGACATCTTTTCATAACTTTGCACTTTAATACATTTAAAATTTAATTTTTTTCATTATAGCCAAATGATGCAATGTAGTCAAATGATATATTTGTCTTATTTTTTTAACACAGCAGATAATTCAATAGTAAATTTTTTTTCATTCTATTTTTTAAAAATATTTGTAATTTATTGTGACATAAATATTTTTTAATTTTATAAAAGCATGAAAACAATTATAATTCACTAAATAAAGCACTTATATGATTTACAGCAAACAATATGAAAGGTTTATTTTCTTAAAATTGAATGCGTTTGAAAATTTAAGAAGTTCACATAATTTAAATGGAGCACTTTTTAAATTTTTGAAAATGTACAAGAAAAAATAATCAAAAGTGAAAAGAAAAATTAAAAAACAAGCTTATTCATTTAGATAAATATTATATTTATGCTAAATTAAAATCATATTAATAAAAAAATTATGTAAATCACAAGAACTATTATTATATATCGATTTTAGACATGGGGAAAAAAAGCAAGATACTGAATCTTCAAGGCTTGAAACTCTTAGTGCATGGTCAACTCTAATAATTATCACACAAATATAGTATAAAGATACCAATACAATACTGGATGAATTTTAGGAAAAAGATAATAATTTATTTTAAAAACGTTTAAATAAATTATGAGAAACAATCGAAAATAAATGATATATTCAAGTTAGAGAAAAATGTGTTTAAAAAGCTGCTTTCCAATTCTTTTAACATTGCATCAAAATATATCCATACAATTCTTCTAAAAGATTAAAACAAAGAATTTATTGCTTATTTTTTAATTTTTAAAATACTGCATTTAAATTAAAATTGGATTAAAGAAAATAATAATTAGATTGCTGTAAAAAATTCCGTTTAGAATGTTTTTATTTTTAATTAATAGATGGCGCAACCAGAAATTTTAATGCCTGATAGGGACAGATTTTTCATAGTAGGGAATTCCTGAAAAGGCTGTCTTGAGTCTCTTCTAAAACAGAAACCAAAAGTATTTCTGATTGATTGATTGAAGTTTTAACAAAATGACGTGAGGCAAACTTTTATATGCATGTAGTTTTGCTATAAAATAAAGTTCATGACAGAAAAAGTATCATTTAATTTTTTTCCTAATTATTATTTAAATATTTGGAAAGAATTAATAAATGCTTAAAAAAGTTATAAATTTAAATATTTTGTTATGATTGGGAACACAACAATAAAATAAAATGAAACAGATGGATTAGTTTTAAGTAGGATTACTTTTATGTAGAATGAATGCTTAGCTGTTCCAACTAAGTTCTTGGGATTAAGTTCCTTTAAATTATTGTTCTTTTTTAAAAAATTATTCATCCATCAGGGAATCAAAAATCTCGTATTTGGTTTCATTTGCAAACAAGACATGATTAAAATATGTTTCGGGCTTATTTATTAATTCGCAGCATTCTGTTTTTCACAATTACAAAAAATTTCTTCTAGTAGAAGGCCCATGTAATCTTGCTGTCCTGAAAATTCATCGAACATTTTTAGATGAAAATCAAGTAGAAAATATACCAATAAGACTGTAAAATGTTTTACATTTCTCCAAAACTTTCCTGACAAATTTTTTAGCTACAGTTCTAATTACGTTGAACTAATTTTACTGGACAATCCTTCCTTACATTGTCCATCCGTTTTATTTTTTAAACTTTTTTTTATCACATACTGCAATGTAGAATGGGATAAATTTACTAATTATAATTACCATTTTAATAATATATTTTTGTTTCGCAACTTACTAGAGTACGCGATATTTCCCCTCTCCCCCTCCACAGGTAGCCTGACGAAAACAAAAGGTTCGACACAACTTATTTACAACATCATCCCCTCTCAGTGAAGTTGTTATCAAAAAAGATGATGAAAGCTACAAATGAGAAACATTAAAATATCCCCACAATTTTATGAATAACAATCGTTTGAAAAGTAAAATTTGCCGTTTTTTTTTCCTCACTCTCTATTATTTCCAGTTTTCATTGAAGGATAAAAATGAACTAATTATTATGGAAATAACTAAACGTTATAAGATGAGGACTTCAAAACAAACACTATAAACAAATTATTTTATTTTAGATCATAATATGTTTCTTAAGTTATAAATTAACTGAGCATGAAACAAATTCTGATAGTATGTAAAATTATTAACAATAGATAGCAGCACTATACAAAATTATGGATACCTTTTATTAAAATTATTTTATATATGCTTCTTGAAGTGGAGTTCTGATTCCAGGTAGTTCACGAAAAAATTTGGAGAATTACCCCTTTTTTTTATTTTATGTTAACATTTTTAAATTTTTATTATTAATATTTTTTCTTTTTAAGAATTTTTTATTTTTTTTACATTGTTGTAGATACTGCAGTCATTTCTACTTGATATTTTTATAAATATTTTTCAAAGATGGTTTGTTATATATATATAATAAAATAAGGTTATCATTCAGCTAATATATTTATACAAGAGATTAGCATTTACTGTAAAATTTTTCGGCTGGATACAATCCCGTCTTTGAGCAGTTAAATTCATAAGATTTTAGCAGTTTTGGAAGCCTTCAAACGATACCCTTTAAAATTTTTATTTAAGAATCAAACAAGCAATCAACCAGAAAACGAAACTTATGCCGTCACTCACTTATGCAACAAAGTTGGTCTGTCAGCTCTCGCGGTTATTTGAAAATAATTTTCCGGCTGAGTTTGATTTCATTGAAAAACTTGGAAGAATGAATGCGAAGTAAGCCAGAAATTTACGTTTTTACATTTTAAGAAATTTTTATTAATTCAAAAACTACTGCAGTATTTAAATCTTTGTGCTTTAAAAAATATTGATGACTTCTATTAAAAATTGTGCATTGTTTTTATTGTAATACTGAAAAACATCAATTTTGTTTTGTAAAACATTAGTTATTATTTGTATCTAAAATTGCGAATTACAAAATGAAATGCAAATTATTTGCTTAATACTATAATTTACTTATTATGTAAAATTAATTAAGATAGTTCATTGATATCAATGCAAAATGTTAGAATAACTTTATAAATATTTAAATTAAATGAGCATTTAAAAAAAAAACAGAAGTGAGTCTGAATTTTAATAATTTTCTTTTATAAATGAATATAATATTTGCTTTTAATAATATTTGATTAAATTGTTTCTACATTTATAATGAATGAGAAGTTGTATTTTTATAATAAAATTTAAAATTATTATTTTTAGAATTAGCAAGAAATTTCTTTTCACTTAATAAGGTTATTTATTTACTCTTAAAATCTATTTTTTGCTGATCATAGTTTTAAATTTCATTTTAATATATTTTACAAAAGGAATAAACATTCAGTTGTAAATTTAAGAAAAGAGAAAATGCTCGATACAAAATGTCATTTTATTTACTTATGTAATTTGACTTGGGGAAATAAAATTACTTTACTATTATTTCACTCAAAAAAACAATTATAATAAATTATTAAATTCAAAATATTGTTTATCCAATTTTAACGTAATTATAAATAAGATAATTTTATCAAATAAATCATAATCTAGCCATGAGTATTTTAAATGTTTTGAATAAAAAAAAATGCTTATTTTAATAATTTCTAATGGATCAAGATAAAAAGGGATTCTAATGAAAAAATTAGATGTAAATTTGCCTTGTTAGTTTTTTAAAAAAAATGTTATTACTTTTCCTTGTGACTGATTTACATATTAAGATTTTATATTATTGAAATAAATTTGTACATTATTGTAAAATATATTTATATTTTGTGCCTAACTTTTTTAAGGCTCTGTCAATTTCTGAAGATTAAATTAAAAAAATATGCTAAATATTAATCTTTAATTATTTACTTAAACAATTTTTTAGACAAATTTGTGTGAAAGATGCAATTGAGGTTTATTGTAGAATACGTCCTTTGGATTCTGCCAATGATGCCACATGTCTTAGAGCAAATGACAAAAATACGGTCATTTTATTTCCACCTGATATGCTACACAGTACCAAGATTTTAAAAGAGGTATGTTGTTTAAAAGTAATTTCATTTTATATGTTGCTAATATACAAGATATTTAGGGAAAAACTAACAAAAGAAAACTTTATACAGCAAGACATATATTGCCTGCAAAAGTTTTATAAGTTGTAGAAAGTTCAGCAAGTCGCTAAATTTGGATACACATCAGTACATCTCAACATAGCCATGATTTTGTGACACCACAAATATTTAATTAACATTTGCCTTTCCATTATGGGTTTATTGATATTATAAAAATAAAACTTGTACAAAATAACATCCATCAATGCAAATATTTTATTAGAAAAACCGTGTGCAAAACTTTATTATAAGTCAATCTGGTATTTAGCGATTTTATTTTTTATTGTACCATATATTGCAGTGAATAGAAAGATAAGAAAATGTCGACATTTCACATGGACAATAAATAAATCTCATGTTAGTGTTAAATGGTATTTTACTTCCTTCAAGTTACTTTTCTACTCTAATATTTGGAAAATATTTACTATCTGCTAGTTAAATTCTATAAATAGTTGAATCTTTATTATCTGTTAATGTCTAATTTTTAAAGATGCATTTTCTTTTATTTTTATATGTTGATGTATTTTTATTCAGATGAAAAGATGTATTTCATTTAAATAATATACTTTAGCCAAAAAGTCCCAGATTTTTATTCCTTTCAGCATAAAAATGTTTTCTTGGGTATTTTTGAATGAACAAAAGAGGGAAAACAATGCTCTGAAATGCTTACAAGAGTCAGTTCGATAAAAAATGCAAATAAAGTGGCAACTTTATCTACACATTTCATGCTGCTAAGTGTAATCTTGAAGCAGTTAGGTTCATTATACAAAGACATTTAGGTTAAGGGCTTTTTCTTCTGAGTACCTGTTTTCAGTAATTTTTTTTTTATACTACTTTACGAGATTGCATATCTGTTTAGAAGTTTTATCATATTTTTGCTGAAACATTTTTAATGTAATTACTATATGCTGAAATTGTAACCTATAACACCACTTTCTGTTGCATTGTGAAGGACATTTCTAAATTGAGTTTTTAAGTTAAGTTTTCTTTCCAAGTTGATTGAAAGGAATGCTGCTGTCCCTCAGCAGCAGATGCATTTAAACCAAAAAATTTTAAACAGATTAAAAAACACTTAATGACCTGCCATGCCATTTACAGCATGCACTATTATTTTCTTATTTGTTTTTAAAGATTTATAGCAACTCTTTTGTTATTTTTTCTTTTAACTTATGTATATTATAAAAAATTTTCTTTTCTTATTCAAAATTATTATTTTTCTTTATGTAGGTTCATTATTCTTTCAAGAAAGTCTTTGATTCTGAAGCTTCTCAAAAACAATTATTTAATCAAGTTTCTCTTCCACTTGTTGAAGATACTTTATTAGGTTGCAATGGTATGAAATTTTTCGCTTACTGTACATATACATTTTGTAATTTAATCTGTATTATTTTTATGCTATTAACTAATATTTTGTTCTTATGCTTTAGGTTTAATATTTACATATGGCATCACTTCTTCGGGTAAAACATATACTATGGCAGGAACCCCTCAAGATGGTGGATTATTGCCACGAAGTCTGGATGTGATTTTCAATAGCATAAAAGACTGTCAAGCTCCAAAATTTGTATTTTTTTTTTTCTTTTTCTTCTTTAAATTTGAATGAGATAATTACATTATTTTTAAATAGCAAAATTTAATTTCTATAATTTCTAGCCTTTAATTCCTATCATTGTATAGCTTGTAGGTGTAATTTTTGACTGGAAAAAATAATAGATTTTGTATAATGCACAAGAAATTCACACCTATTCATTGACAAGCATATAATATCACACCTATTCATTGACATTGACATCAATCAATCTGTTTTTATAGTCATGGTATTAAAAAACCAAAAATTTTCAGTTTTAAAGAGAACTTTTAATACCATAATTATACATATAAAACATTTGTTAAAAATTAGAAATGATGGAAACTGGAAAGAAACTGTATGTTTAAAAGTCTATGGCAATAACAAAAAAGACATTTTCTGGCTGATTTTATTCTTCATACTAGCTAAATAGAGGAAAATCTTGAATAAATGAATAAAATACTAGAATAATTTGTTAGTTATTAATTATCCAGGAGAGCTGAAGTTCATATCTGCCGATGACATTATAGTTGCTGTGTTCTGAAATGAGACTCGATATTGACAATGTGTGCAAGACCATTTTGTATTGATAGCCTGGCAGCCTGATGGAAACTTTCTGAGTTTCCTTCTACATTACACATAAATGTAGGGCAGTTATCCATAAATGCTTTATATAACATCATTTTGGACATTTTTCATCCAATAGCATACACATGTATGATCTGCTTTGCATTTTGTCTAATTTTGTAAAAAATTTTCTTCTTTCTATCATCCTTCTTTACATTCAAAAAGATTTTTTTTTCACAGTAAGTTGTGTTTGTTTTTATTTGCAAAAACATTTTCAAGTTTCTGTTTTATAGAATGGTTTTTGGGGAAAGTTCCTAAAAATATGCATTGGGATTTTAAATACAGTCATTTCCTTTTATTTTCAAATTTTAATAAGTAGTAAATTTTACATCTTATTTATAAGTTCCTGTCAATAAAAATTATTAAACTTTTTATTAGACTGCTATCTGTAGAATGCATTTAAATAATAAATAGTGAAAGTCTTTATTATAAATGTTATATTGAGCAAAATAATATGAGTGCAAACATGGATCATACAGTGTTATTAATTATTGGATAAATTTCAAAGCATTAATTTCAAACTTACCTTCTATCTTTACATTTTTTAAAAAAAAATTATGTATTATTTTTCAATAATCATTAAATATTTTTTTTTTTATGAATTTTTATTTTTATTATTTTTTGAACCATTAGTGCAAAAGAATATTTTTTCTGCAGATGAGGTAAAACATTTATGATACCCATGTAAAATTGTAAAAGAAATGAAATTTGTGACAATTTATTTTTTAAATTGCTGTTTTTAAACTATGAAAATATTATAAAAATAAATTTTAATTTTAATTATGTGCTTATTTTTATTCTATTCTATAAATATTTTTTTATTTTATTTTATACATTTAATTAAATTTAAATAAAATAAAATACTGAAATACTGAAATTTCTGACAAATTTAAAAATTCTGACAAAAATTCTGACAAAATTCTGACAAATTTCTTACAAAATTAAAAAGTTATTTCTTTAGGTATTTAAACCAGATAAATTAAATGCATTTGATACCCAATTAACCTCTGATGCAATGCTTGATTGTCAAATGGAAATGAGGTTGCACAACAAAGCATCAATGAAGAACTCTCGAAGGTACTGGCTTAATCATTTAATGTTTTCTTATCATTTTATTAATAAATTCAAGAATTATTTTGCAAAAATATTTTTTAAATATTTTTTTATAAACTTATAAAATTATTTATTTATTTACATCTTATAAATGTATTCTATAATTTGTTTCCTTGGAATGAACCTCATGTTTCTGATTCTAGGGAGAAAATTCTAACAGAAAGGATTCCTGATGAAACTGTTATAACCGAACTTCCACCTGATGTCCATTTTTCTGTGTTTGTGTCTTATGTTGAAATATACAATAATTACATCTATGATCTTCTGGAAGAACTACCTTCTGATACAAAAAGAAAAATGTATGTAAATTTTCAACTATTGCTACAATTGTGTTTAACATTTAATGGTCTTAAACATAGGTTTAAATTATAACTTTCTAGAAGAAAAATAATTGCTATGTGTAAGTTTTTGTATACATAACTTAGATTGTTTTAAAATTCCTCCTTACTATAAGTACTTAAAATGTAAGTATCTTTAAACAAGCCATACTTCTTTCTACAATCTTGTAATATTGTTAAGAGTTTTAAGCTTCTTATTGAAGGATTTCTCTATTAAAATTTGCCTTATTTTACATGTATTCCACCAGTACCCATATTTAAAAATCTGGTTATGTTAAAAATTAAAGTAATATTTGTTTTAATTAATTTTTGTATACTAAATGGATAAATATATCAAATATATTGTTGAAATAATGCAAGTTTTAAATTCTTAAGTTTAAATAGATTTGTTTTTAAAAAGTTGCAAATGAATCATTTTTGTAAAGAAAGGTGAGCAATACTTATTGAATAATTTTCTAAAATGCATGTTAGGTCTGCTTTCATCCATTGAGTTTTTAGTTTCGCTTTATTAAAGAATAATGCTTATGAGACAGAATATAGTTTTGTTATTAAAATAAAATATTTATACTGAAAATATTTTTTTATTAAAAGTTTAAATATAGATAAATTAAATATAGAGGGCCTTAATGCTGGGAGTAAATTTGATTGATATAATCATTTAAGTATTTAAAATTTATTTGATTAAAAACTATTTTTACTTATGGTTTTTATTAGGAATTTTAATTCTAAAATGCTCCGGGAAGATGCATCCCGCAATATGTATGTATTTGGAGTTATAGAAACTGAAGTTAAAACAGTAGAGGAGGCTTTGGATCTATTTTATAAAGGTCAACTGAGAAAAAGGGTGTCTAATACAGCTCTTAATACAGAATCCAGTCGTAGTCATAGTATCTTTACTATACGTGTTGTCCATGCACCACTTGATCCTCTAGGAGCTGAAGTCTTATTGGTATATTAAAAATTTTCTTTATAAATTTAAAGTTTAAACATTTAAAATGATAAAATATCTATAATGCCGTAATTGATAATAGAGTATATGTGATAATAAAGCTTTATATCCAGATACTTATAATTATTATAAAAGAAAGTTATTAATTAAAATTTTTAATTTATAAATTCATCATTTTGTTCATTAATTTTTACATTCAATTTAGTTTGTAATGGAAACATCTAAACATGTCTGTGATGTTTCCAATTAAATCTAAAATTAATCAACTTAAAATTACAACTTTTTTCAGTTGTTATCTCTTAAAGTTACTTTAAATTTTAAGTTTACTTTTTTTTTTTTTAAAGTTATGTTTTACTTTTTTTTTTTTTTTTTAATGCCTGGAATTTTTTTTTTTCAATAAACCAATTATGCATTTTTCAAATAATTGATTTTCTATTTAGTTTTGTCATCAACTATCTATTAAATTTATATAAAAATGACTGTTTCTTAATTTGGCAGTTTTTTCTCAACATTTTTCCCATTAACTTAATATATTGTCATCTTAACTAAAGACTTTTCAATATGTTTTAACACATGTGTTAGGTTTCAGTGTTCAATATCTTTCTGTGAAGACTTCAAATGAAAACTGCCTTATTTAGGAAAAAGAACAGTTCAACCAATAGATGCTAGATCACCATTGAATCTTGTCATTCATATTTGAAGGCTGCAATTTAATTGAATGCTGCTAATAAATATAAGTCAAGTTTATTCATCTAAGTGTTTGGAAGATGAACAGATCAATATTTTGTTAAAGTGAAAAAAATTATATGTATTAAAACATGTTTTTAAATATACATAACTAAAGAATAATTTATCTAATTAATAAAGCTATCTGGTTAATATTTAATCTATTTTTTTTTAAATCGAATCATTCAAGAAGAATTAAAAAAAAAAAAAAAAAAAAGGAAATTGCTTTAAAAAAAAATGAAAATTGAAGGAAAAAAAAAAAGTAAGGAAAAAGATTAACTAAACTAGAAAAACTTAAAATTTTCAAAGACAAATTAATGATTGTGAAATGATTAATCTGTCAACTATGCATGTAATTGACAAGAAAGTAAGCTGCTTTAAAAAATTGATCTTGGCTATTTTGTTATATGAAAAAATCATTTTGCTAGTTCATTTCTTTAGTATAGTGCAAAATCAGGTTTTTGAGTATCAAATCTTTTATTCCATTATGGTTAAACATTAAAATTTATCTTTTTCATTATCTTAAAGTTCTCACTAACCAAATAGAAGTCCTCCTAAAACCTCCATGAAGGCCCAAGATAGTATTTAATGCTTTCTCCCTACAAACTAGAGTTGTAAAACAAAATATTCTCAAGTTAAGATTTAACTGCAATACATTCTTCTCATATACTTAGTGATTATAATATATATATTTTTTGTGTTCCATTTAATATTCATTACACAATTTCATTTCAGGATAAAGATCTTATTTCAGTTGGCCAATTATCGTTAGTTGATCTTGCTGGAAGTGAACGTTGTACAAGAACTAAGAGTGCTGGGCAAAAATTACGTGAAGCGGGTATAAAAAATATCTTAATTCACCTAGAAAAATATATTATATAAGTTTTATAAAAGTTACTGTTTACATTTTTAAGTAGTCATAGATATTTAACAATAAAAATGTGTTCATTCTCAAATTAAAACTTACTAGATCTCTATTCAGAATGATCAAATTTAAATAAAAGCGACTAATCTAAAATTTTATTATTCTATATAATAATTACTAATTATTGATATTATGATCAATTATTACTCCATAATTTTATAGTTTTGCTTTTTTTATAAATTTGTATTCTGCCACTGTTTACCATGAAACAAACAATTATGTAGAAAGTTTGCAAGTTAAAAAATGATTCTAATTGATTTTGCAGTAAACTTATTTTGTTAAAAAAAATATTTTAATATTAAATGCCAGTATTTTTTAACTGTTCTTTTTAAAATTAATAAAATCATACTTTCTATTTACTCCATATTCTTTTGTCATATTTTTAAGTCATATGGTAGATTCCTTCATTTTTCAAAATTTCATATTATATTAGAATAATTATATAGAGTAATAATGTTTTATATTAGTCGTTTTTATTTAAATTTGGTCATTTTGAATCTAGTAAGTTATAATTTGAGAGAGTAAAGAACACAATTGTTTTGTTGCTAGAAAAAATGTACATGAAACAAATATAGTGGAAATTCAAATTGCTTGCAACATTAAAATAATTGCTCGATACTCAAACAGTGAAAGTATAAAATTTTATCAATCTCCTTTAAAAAATTTTTTTCATTTCATCTAATTCATTCTTATTTAAAGAATTTTTGTGTACATATGTTTTTGCAGGAAATATAAATGCTTCACTTATGGCCTTGAGAAATTGCATAGAAATTCTTAGAGAATCACAGATATCAGGAATTAACAAGGTAATAATCAGATGTCAAAAAAAGTATGTAACTAATATGAAATTAGAAATGCCAATATTTTTTCTAGTACTATATCTTAAAAAATAATAAATAAACATCTTTATGAATAAAGCTAGGTTCTTTAAACTTTTATGAATTTAAAGAACTTTTTTCAGATTTTTTTTGCCTTTAATTAAAAACATATAATCATTCAAGGATTTTTAAATTTGATATTTATATCAAAATAATAGAATAAATATAAATTTAAAAAATTCATTTTCAAATGTTTTAAAATTTATTAAATAACGATTTATTTATATCCTGTACATATTTATTAAAATGTTTATTTTATCAATATTAATCTTAAATTTAAACAAGGAAGCTCTCACTATTTTTTTATTTGAGAAAGAAGACATATTTTGAATTATGTGTAAAAAATGCTGTATATTAATAATCGATGTTTTTGTTTTATTCATTTTACAAAAGTTTTAAGTAAGTTTCTGTTTAATTTTTCAAAAGTTTATTCATTTTTAATTTAGTTCAATTTCGGAAAGTTAAAATTTTTTTTTTAAACTTAGAAAATTCCGTACCGAGATAGCAAGTTGACACATCTTTTCAAGTCTTATTTTGAAGGTAAAGGAAAAGTTAGAATGATTGTATGTGTAAATCCACAGGCAGCATATTTTGATGAAACTTTGGTAAATGAGGCTTTATATTATTTATAAATGCTTGTAATTTCTCAATTGATTGAAAAAATTTTTTTTCTTTTTGTTTGTAAATTTATTTTATATTATGATGTCAATTTTTTGATTAAATTATCTTTTTCTTAAAAATTGATATAATTCAAATTTCCATTATACATTTGATTAGTTTAAACAAGTTATCGCAGCTTAGTACATTTTTTCTGAATAAAATATTTATAATTTAATGTGTTCTAAAATAACAGTTTAGAACAAATGAGTGTTTTTTATCATTGTTTTTTTTAACTTTTTTTTTAATTTTCTATATAGAAAAGATAACCAAAACTGAATTTGTGAGGTAATTTTAAAAACTTGAATTAAAATTATTTGACATTTAAATATGACCATAAAGATAATTAACCAGTATTTAAATATGCAAAATATTGTTTAAAATTTAATTTTTGTGACAAATTTACATCTAAGAATATTAGTTGTAAAATTTAGGTTTTATTCCTTGCAATATTTAGTTATGGTTTCATTTCTTTTACATATTAGAATAATTTATTAAATATTCCTATATATTCACTGTATATTTTGATCTTTTTACTTTTATATTTTCATTTATGGAGTTTCTAACATTGGTTTATTTATATTTTAAATTTCAAATCTATATAGTTATAGCTTTTCTTTATTCTTTTAAATACGTTATATAATTATTTTAAATTTATATAATCATTTTTTTTCAAATTTTATTTTATTTTTCACACAATGTTTTAGCATGTTATGAAATTTGCTGAACTCGCACAAGATGTTACAATTTCACGAACAATTCCAACGGCACTTAAGTTAGGATTAACTCCTGGACGTGGTAAATTATATCGTGACGCTGTTAAAAAATCAAAACAAGAAAAAAGTATGTCAAAATTTATTTGAAATCAATATTTTTAAAACAAATTATGATATATTTTATATAAATATTTTTAGATGTTTTCAATTAACAGCAAATTTTGTAATTTAAATTTAAACATGGGGAATTTTTTTATTTGTGTAATAAAAAAAAAAATTTTTTTTGTCTTGTAGCAGATAATGCTAAGCAAGATTCAAAAGAAATATTTTAATGATTCCAACTGTTTTAATTATTTATAGCTTAACTTAAAAATTTCTTTATTAAATTGAAGTATGTTGAACTATTTTCATAATCATACTTATAGTAATTAAATTTTTAATTATTTTGTTTTTTTTAGACTAAATGTTTCCTATTTTATTATCCATATTTGTTTGTTCCATGTGTTAAGCTGTCATCTTATATGGTTTGACGATACAATGGAATTCGGTTTCTCTATAAGAGTGATTGGCAAAATTGTAGATTTAATTGCAAAATTTACATTTATTTAATAAGATTTTCTTTCCTCCAAACTTTCACGAAAATGAGACTCGTTTCCGATGCTTTTATTCTTATTATAAAGAAAAGATAAGTGCTGCTGGCATCACATGCTTTTCAGTAATCAGTAATAGTGACAAGCATTTGTGTACATGAACCGCCATAAAAAGAAACTTCTATTGACAGTGAAGGAATAATTCTTATTTATGAGAAACCAAATGTAATCTTGCAAATATAATTGTCTAAAATTCATCTTATAAATTATTTGTTATTAGATATTTGGGAAGAAATCTTTATAATATTTGTTAAACTATGTGTTACAAGGAAGTGTTCCCTTTTAGAAATGAAATATGCCGATAAAAGTAATAAAAAAAATAATGATTTGCTAATTAGTTCTACTTTGGAAGTTAAGCAGTTAAAGTCAGATAATGAAAAACAAATTTTTTTTAGCTGTCAGATGATATTTTATTATTTGCTGTAATTATGATATGTTAATTCCCAGCAAATAATGTTTTAAAGCAGGCAGAAGTTACAGACCTAAGGGGAAATTTCTGGAAAGTTATTGTTAAACGTTTATTTCTTTATAAACTAATTTTCTATATTATGTCATCACAAAATCTGTAAAACTGAAGCTAGGGACAAGCTTCAATCTGAATTCTGTAAGTTGCAAACTAATAATATGTGATGTTATTGTCAAAGTAAGAATGGACTGAAAGTGGGCCATTCTTATAAATCTGACAATACCTGATAGTTCATTAAATAAAGATTATTTTGGCTTTATGTTGTGAATTCTGATTAGCTTTAATGTTAATCTGAATATGAAAAAATATTTAGTAATATACAAAGAAATAAAAGAGAGTTTAGAAAGTTTCTGTTGGATGAAAACTTAAAATATTTTAATTGTTAAACAAGTTTGCAAAAAAGGATACTTAATTTATGAGCACATAAAATACTAGAAGAAAAGTATAAACTGCATATTATGATCCATACAATAACTTTTGTGCAAACGGTGTAAATAGGTTAATTTTTATTTTATTTGTAATATTTTGTAAAAATGAATTGAAATAGATAGCATGTGGAGCAAAAAGGCATCGTGAACTTTGAATGTGTATTTTTCTTTTAAATCTGTTTGTGCCAGGGTCTTGTCAATTGTTTAGATTGTTTTTAATATAAACCATAGAACTATGTCACTTGTGCTTTTCAAGATGAGAAATTTCAGTTTTAAATTCTGAGATCCTAATTTTTTTTAAAACTATTAATTGCTGCCTCAAGTCAGTATCTTTAGAGAAGCTCTGTAACGATTTAAATCATTGGCTATTGCTAGATATGATAAAAATAATAATTAGTATTAAATTAACATATGTTTTAATTATGTGGCCATTTGTCATCATTTGTAAGAGAATGAGTTCAACATAAAGGGATGATTGTAAGTATCAGGAAAATACTTAATAAGTATTAGAAATACATGTTTATAAATAATTTATTTTAAGTAAAGTTATTGTTTATTTCCTCTCGTGAAATAATTTCAGAAAAATTTGATACCAAAATATATTTGATGCATTATTTCTATAAAATTGGTAGATTTTCAGAATTGACATCTTAATATATATGCATGTGTAATATTCATTTTTATTATTAAGATTAAGATAGTATTAACTTAACTTGTATCCAACTTTTGACTTAAAGTTGAAATAAATTTTTTTGAATACTGACATTGAATTTTACTTGAAAAAAGATTTTAATAAAGTGTGACTAAATAAGATAGCTTTACTCATTAATTAGATAAAATAATACAGTATAACCTAAATTATTCTTAATATTGTATATTAATTTCTCATAAGATAGGTTTGAAAATTTTTTCTTTGTTAATGATTTTAAACTGAAAAATTTAAGTAAATAAAAATATTGCAGTAAAATGTTGATCTATAGGGGAAAATGCATTTTATTAGAGAAAATTACTATACTTTGGTATATAATTTATGTATTCCTTTATTAAAAATTGATCTTTTTTATAGTTCCAGTTACAGATATCCTTTCTCCTACTATATATACTTTAGGTCCTCCATTTCCATTTCTAGATGTAAGCATTTTTTTCTCATGTTCTTGTTTATATAACTTATTTGATTATTATTAATTTTAATTATGTTTAATTTACATAAACACTAAATTTGCATTAGTTTCTCGTAGTTCTACTAAAAAATGTACTAAATTCTATAAATTTTCAAGAAAAAATTAAAATTTAAGATTGTAGAATTTTTATAAAATTTAAAACTACATATTCTGTTTTCACTTTAATCATAGAAAATATTTTTAGTCTTTTTAAAGCAAACTATTACTGAAATTAAAGTGAAGTTTCTAATAAATTTTTTTCTCATATTATTTTTAACTTAAATATATTCTGGATAATTATTTACACTAAAATATTTTTATTTTAGCTGGACATTTTTGATGAAGCTTATTACATGAACTTGATAGAATTTCTTGAAAATCGTCAAAATCGAAGAGGGATTTTAATCAATGACCTCAACCATAAAAGTATAATGAAACCTTTAGTTATAAAATGTTTATACATTATGTTTTAAAAAACTTTATCATTATTTATGTATTTTTTTTGTTTATTTTTTCATTTTCTTCCGTTTGTTAACCCTTTGCACTCGAGGGCTCTGGAGTGGAGCCATTTAAAATTTGTCTTCAAGCTCGAGGTCTCTGCTACAGAGACAATGCAAATAACAATATAAATAATGCATATATCAAACATACATGTGAATATGATCTTTTCACTAAAATCGCTTCGAGTTGCTGGTAATACGAATGAAAAAAAAAATGACTGCAAAGGGTTAAGTTAGAATGCTTGTTAAAATGCTAAATTTGGTATATAACTTATATTATTTTAAGCCTTTCTGAAGCACATTTAAATTAATGAGTTCTAAAATATCATTATGTTGAATGTTTTGTAAATTTTAATTTTCTTTTAAAATATTGAATTAAATATGTGCTCTTAAAATTTACTGGAGAAATTATGTATTCTATATTACTGCATTTACATTTATGTATTATTGTATTAAATATAATAAATTTATTCGAAATACAGAATTCTTTTACATATTACTTTATAATAGATATCATAAAATTAAGATTTATTTTTAAAATTATAATTGTAAAATTGTCTATTTACTACTGTGTATTGAGAAATTTTTTAATACATTTAGTTGAAAATAAATTACCCAATTAAGTGCTTTAATGTTCTCTTTTTAAATGAAAATTTATGTTTTAATAATAATGAAAAATATTAACTGAATAACAATTGTTCCTTCTCAATAGATGATGAATTCAGAAAAAATTTAGTAGCTTTAGATAGTGACAACTTTAAACTGAAAGAGGTATGTGTGATTTTCTGTAATTTTGCATGTAATATATTTTTTTGAGACTTCATGCTTAAAAAAATTTTTTTATGTATTTTCGAAAAATAAATATCTGCCAAAACTAATTAATTTCAAAACCAGTAATATTTCAGAATGCAACATCCATGATTTAAGTGGCTTTTTGAAATTAAATGCAAGTTTATAATGTACTAAGTTCTTTTATTCAGTTAATATCTTGAATCATCTTTTAGGAAAAAGCAGCATTAAAACAAGATCTTGACTATAAAATTAGAAAAATACAACATTTGGAAGACAAATTGGTTATGGTGGAACAAAATAATGAAGTGTTAGAAAAACAACTTTCAATATCCCGAGAAGAATTGGAGAACTTAAAGACACAGGTTTATTTTTATTTTTTAATTTTTTTTTATTTAAAATGTCCTATACGGATTTCGAAGTAGCTTTTAACCTGAACCTTTTTTGTCTGAAAATTGTGTATTATCTTGTGTAATTTATATCTTTTGTGCAGTTTTTGTTTGTATTCTTTAATCATCATTGTACTTAATTGTTTATTTAAAGTAATTATACAAATATGATCTTATCTCATAAATCATAGGTAAGAATGTTTAAAATTATGCTTTGTATAATTGAATTTTAATTTTCAATATTTTGTCGAAATTTGTATATGTATTTTTTATGTATATTCAGGGCATATAACTAGAATGCCACCAATTCAGATGTCTGTTATTTGATTCCACTGTGTATCCATGTGCTCAAGGCAATTTCTAATTAAAGAAAATCTCTTTAAATTTAAAAAAAAAATCCAATCTAGATAAAAAAAAATTGAAAAATAATTTCAGGAAAAGGATCATTTTCTCTTCTGACTAAATCTTAATTCTTTAGTCATTCATTATTAATCATTCATTCATCTTTAATCATTAAGTTACACTTTCAATAAAAATAAATGAAGCAACAAATATATAAAGTCATGAAATCAGTTTGGTTGATTTTTACCATGTTTGTTTTTAAATTAAAAAAATTCTAGCTTAATGAATTCTACGTGTAATAAAAAAATTTAAAAAAGGTAAATTTGTGATAACTTTTGCTTTGTAGAGATGTTTAATCTGCAGTCAGAGCATCAGAAAATATAATCTTATTATACACATGCAAGAATTTTCTTTAAGTACAAAAAAATATATGGTAATATATAATTTTTGCCTTTCATCCATAATTATGCAACTTTTGCCACAAATTATAACATTTGACACTTCTACTTAGCATTGTAAATGTTGTTACATGTCTTTTGTGTAGCATATTTTTTAGTTTTAGAAATAGAACCTTTAAATTATGTATACATATAAAATGCTCGTTGAATTATATTATGAATGTTAATTTTTGTCATGATTCAGAATGTTCTTTAAAATATGGCAGATATTTTTTATATCACATGTTTCAAATTAGAGATTTATTCAAATTAAAATTTTGTTTGTATAAAATGATACTCATGAAATTATTTATGTCATTATTTTCTTTATTAACTTTGTTTTTCTTCCTTGTTAATGAAATTGTTTATTTCTGCAATCTTGAAATATGCATTCAGATTGACTGATACCTGAAGATATAAAAAATAAATGTTGCCTTTATGTCTGCCATTATTGGCTGATCTTCAATTAAATCATCAAATTTTCTGCACTATTTACAAATAAAAAAAATCTTAATACTGACAAATATTTATATTTCACATTCTTCAAAATTTTTTGGGAGAAAAGAAAAGAAAAAAGGTTTACAAGTATGTAGCTTGTTTTCTTCATAAAATAAGGATAATCCAGAAATGATGTGAAAAAATTTTGCTGATTAAGTTTTTGATAAATTGATAGGTATGAGTCTCCATCTATCTGTACTCAGACTATACTTTAGGGATTTGTTGAGTAGAGTTTTAAAGATTCCCAATGGTCAGGAATTTAAATTCCTTTCATTCTAATTATTCAGTTACAAGGAGATATTTATCTATGCTATTTTGAATTTATAATTTTTGAATGATGTTTATATTCTAAAACATTTTATTAGTGAAACAAATTTCTATTTGTTATTCTTTCAAAATATAGGTTATCAATGATTCTTATGAATAGATGTTATTAAATATTTTTATTTTAATCATAATAAAAAAAGCAAGAATAACATTAATATTATTTCCTTTTAAGCTTGAAAGTGCAGACAAAATTCTTTTTAATCAAAGGAACGAGGTTGGAGAGTATAAAATTAAAATGAAAGAAAAAATTGCATTTGAAAAAGATCGAATGCGAAGATTAATGGTATGTTTTTCAAAGTAATTGCACTTTTAGAAATTTCAGGTCTAGTAATATATAGTGTTAATTATCATTTTTATTATATTTGTAAAGAAAAATTTGCCAAAACTATACTTTTTGATCACCAAGAAATTTTTTTTTATTAAATTAAAACAAATTATTTTTAAATCAATAAGGATTTGAATTTTATTGTACCATTTGTTGAAATTGAAAAAAAATGTAAAAACACTTAATTATTCTATTTACAATATGATTTGAAAACTTGATTCATGTCAATATTAATGTTAACTTTAAGGTTGTATGAAGCCATTGCCTGACAACTGGAACATCAACAAAAACTAGCTTCGATTGAAGTGTTCATCATTTTATCTACATGATAAATAAGAAGGACACTTGAAATGTTTTTCATAATAAAGTTGAAGGCATGAGAATATTTTGCAATGCAAGGAAAATATAGAGCTTAGTTTAAAAGCCTCGTATTAAATGCAAACTTTAAAATATATTTTAATTACAATTTAATTCGTATTAAATGCAAACTTTAAAATATATTTTAATTACAATTTAATTACAAAAAATATATGAGCAATATTTTTTAGCCAGCCACATAGTAGGAGCATCATTTAAAAAAACTAATATGAGCTTTTTAAAAGTGTTTATAGGAGATTTTTAATCTTCATTTTATTTAATGAATGTTCTTAAATTACTCCTCAAAACCCAGCATGTTAATTTTCAGAATTGATTTGCTGTTAGAAAGTGACTCTAACCAAGAGGACAGTTGTTATTGCTCTGATTTTCCTCAGAAAAATCATCTAAAATTTCTTTTCATATTTTTTTGTGGCCATGATTGAAATTTTTGATAAAGTGTTAAGCAACAATGTTAAAAATTGTAGCATTATATAAATAAATAAAGTAACATTTTTTTTTCCTAGGAAAAACGTTTGGCAGAAAAGCAAGCTGAATTGGAATATAAAATGTGTTTAACTGATGAAAAATTTAGGGAACTAAAAGAAATTTTAAACTCCGAAGACTGGGATTTGATAGGGGATATGCCAATTCAACCCATATCAGATTGCAATCCACAATTACAACCTGCTCTTCCATCAATATTAAAGTTAACTAAATCTAGATCTTCCCTTGAAATCCCTTTGGAACCAAGGATGTTAAAATCAAGATCAGCTTCAAGTTAGTAACTTTTTTTATTTGAAAATTTATTAATTTAGAAACATGAAATTTTTTAACTTAAAAAGATAAATATAAATTTATACAGAAACTTGCTATTAAGGTTTTTACATTAAAGAATTGGGAAGAAAAAATTATTGGGAAGAAAAAACGTGAAATTTTGTAAATTCTTTAAACCAATTTTTTCTCTCGATTCTTTATGTAAAAGACCTTTAAAGATAACATGACAAAAATTGTAGAATATGATTCATTACATTTGTGAATAATGTAATAAAAAAATCATTTTCAATAATGCCTTCCTATATGACCACACATGATCATATAGGAAGGCATTATTGTTTCCGTTTTTTTATCTCACTTTTTTTCTTCCCCTGTATAACTTAAATTGTCTAACTTTTTTTAGTACAATTAAAAAAAACTTTCACTTTTGGCATTTGTAGGGAGAAAATATTATATCAAGTTGCACATCAAGCAATGTTAACTTTTGTAAAAAAGTTTAATCTAATTTACCATGCTAAATAAGCATAAATGCTGTATGAAAATAATCTTCTTTCTTATAATTCTTCTTTCAATTATTGAGCAGATCAATTGGTTTTAATGAAATAAAAAGAAATGTAGTATAATAAAAAAAAGTATAGTATTTGATACAATTGAAATTACAAAAAAGTGTGCACTTCATTAAAAGTATTTTATATATTTATTTTTGCAGTTTCATATTGTACTGTATCTGTAACACTATATTTACTGGTGCTGCAGATTGTAAAGACTTATTTTAGTAATTTAAACATAAAAATATTAAATATGTTTTATTTCTGCCAATAAAAATTCATACCTGAAAAAATAAAGATATTGTCAATTAAAATGAAAGGATGTTTCATTGGATTACATTATTAAAAATGGTATTTTGATGGGAGAATGGCATCCATTTGATGACACTTTCAAGCTTTTATGAAAGTTTTATTTTACTCCAAGAAACTGATTATTTAGAAAGTTTTTTTACTAAATATTGTGGTTGCTGGAATAAAATATTTTAGATATTTACTCTTATTAGCATTTTTTTTAAATTCCATATTCATAACTTTGAGAGAATAATTTCAAAAAATGTTTTATAAAATTTTTTTGGTTTGAGGAGATTATGGATACTTGATCATAATACTTGAGCCATCACTATTTTTTTTTCAGCAAGTTAATTTTTCTTTCTGATGTTGGCAACATATTAATAATTCTGCAAATGTGGAAATAAATAATATACCTTGGTTTGAAAGTGTAGTGATCAATAATTTTTTTTATTATAAGTAAATATTCAGGCAATTATATTTTGATATTTTTTAGTGTTGACTCAAGTATCCTTTCACTGTGAATCATATATCCCTCTCATGGCGATATTTTAATCACAATGTGAAACAAAAAGTAAAAATTATCAAAGTTTATTTTAGAGAAAAAATATTAAATTTTCAATTACAATATTTTGATTTGATATAAAAATTGAAAATTAAAAAATGGTTAATCTAATTAATCCTTAACTTCCCTTTGTTTAAATTTAGTTTAATTTAATGCTTTTTTAAAGTAGAACCATTTTGTTATGTACAGTACTCATGTAAGAAATCAATATGCATCATTAAAAAATTAATTGTTTATATAGCCATAAATGTGGGTTATTTATTTTTTTTTTTTAGATTTTATGGGCAAGACACTTAGATCCATCTATACGTGATGCCACAAAAATTTTTGAAAAAGAAAACAGGCCTCCTTTTCCTTTTGAAAAGTAAGTATGTATGTTCATATATTAAAAGTATATAATGCCTTTATCCTAAAAATTAAAATATTTACATAATGAAAGCCTTATTTGAAATTCTATTTTATGTAACTAATTTTCTATACATTTTTAAAAAATTAATTTTCATATTTATATAAGTTTTGAAACCTATAATGCTCAATTGTATATAAAAAAATTTGCTATATGAAAATTATGCTATTTAAAAGGAAAACATTGCTTGATGAAATGTTGATTCACCTGAATTTACAATGATAATGTATTCGTATTAAAATTGCAACACCTGTTTAGTTACTGTATGGGCATGAATAATATCAATTAAATTTATTTTGAAGAGCATCATGCTTTTAATATTCTTTTTTAAAAAAGAATAAAATAAGATTAAATAAATTTTCTCTAAACATAATCCTGTTATATTTATTATTTACCCCTACCTTTTGATTAAAATGCATACATTTTCCTGTATTTCTTTGTATGATAATAATTATATGAGACTAAAAAAAAAAAAGTTCATATTGTTTATATTGTTTATGAGACGTCTTCTTGCAAGAAGAGTTTTCATAAAATTTTTTGTATCTATTAACACTAATAATCTATTGTTTTATACCATAATATAACTGAAAGGGATTGTTCTTCAAACATAAAGTGAGTATTTTTCATTTGTAAAATAACTTATCTATATTCATATTCAAATTATTTTTTAATATTAAAAAAAATTTTTTTAATTAAATACATTATTAAACTGCAAACATAAAATGCTAGTATTTTTTATTATCTTCATCTGAGAATGAATTCAACTATTTGCTGTTAAATTTAAGCTTATTAAAATTAAAAAAAAAAAAAGGAATTTTAATGTAATGCTATAGAAGAAATATTTTACTCATTGAATTATCCTTTATTAAGTATTTTGGGCTTTTAAAAGTTTCTTTACTATTTTTTTTCTTTCTCTTTATATTCCATTCAGAGAATGGAGAAATATAAAGATTATATCTATATAAAGATTGAAAGGAATATAGAGATCTTCGATATAGTGATTGGAATATAGAGATTTTAACATATCATTTAATTATGTAGGGCATATTTCTTGTGAGTAAAAATAATACACACACATACAAACAATTGAAAAGGTTTTAGTTACTTTTTTTTTTATTTAACTAGGAACAATCTTTCAAAATATATTTCTTTAATTTTTTTTTTTTATATATATATAAGTAATTTCATCTCAAAATATGTCAAAATAAATTATAAACTATCTTTTAAAAATTATAAATCTTTTTTCCTTGTACAAATAAACAAAGCAATTTATTTCACAATATCTAAATTTAGATTTCATTAATATTCAAATATTAGGTATTGGGTTCACATGAATGTCTTTCGGTTTTCGCCATGCTTTTAAATGGCGAAAACCGAAAGAATTTTCTTACCAACCCAATATTTTTTATATAGAATTTAAGATAATGCTTATATTTTTTTAAAATGTAGTTTCTGGTTTTTAGTACATTAAAATTAGTTCATTGAATTAATAAGTTTATGATTTTTAGTTCATTAAGTTAAAAGAAATTTAAATATTTTTCTCACCAAGATGCTAATTAGTAATTTTTATGTTTTAGGAAAACCAGTTAAAATGCCATTTTTAGATTCAAAGATATATCTTTTTATTGTGCTGTGATATTTTTTATTCACTATTTTATAAAATCCTTCTTTGTGATATTTTTACTATTTAATTTTTTATTGTTGGAATTTAAAAATTTTGTATTTTAAATAAAAAATTTTATAAGCTAGAATTAATTTGTTGAATCTAAATTGTTCTTTTCTTGCTGAATATCTTACATATTGCTCTTATAAAAAAACACATTTCTTACAAAGATGATAATGTTTGTATAAAAAGTTTAAGATATTAACCAAAGCAAATTAATTTATACTGTTATTTATAAAAGATCACTTGTATTAAAAGTTTTAGATTTTTCTTTGCATACGTGCTGGTGAAAGTAACTGAAAGCTACTGGTGCTACTACTGAAGCTACACACACACAGCTACACACACACACACACACCAGTAGCTTTCAAAAGTATTCATACACTTTAAAATTCAGTAGAAAAAGCACTGTAGTCTGGAATTGAATTCGAATATAAAGTAAAATATTTTTCACGTTATCTTCAGATACTGAATAAAATCGAACAATTTTCGATAATAGACTCAATTTCGTTTTAAAAGTTTTTTAATGCAAGGAAGCAGAGAATAAACAAGCTACAAAAATAATTTTACTAATTAATTTTATAAATAAAATGATAGTCTGAAGCTTTTTTTTATTTTAACACTTTAATGATTGAAAAACCATTAAAGTGTTTTTTTAATCTTGTTTACTTCATTATTCTATTTATTATTTAAAAATGGCTCTCAATTGTAGCAACAACAAATAATCCAAAATTGATTATTTGTCAGCATGGTACTACAAAATCATTTCAGAATACCATTAAATTAGAAACTTATCTCATTCTATGATGCAGTGTGCAATAAAAAGCTATACAAATTAAAATTAGATCATCAACAAGGTAACAAATTGTAGATTGGCAGAGTTAACTCAAGGTGATCATTAAATTTATAGTTAGAAAATTAAAAAAAAAAAATCACGTTTGAGTACTATAAAAATAATTCTACAGATTTACTGAAAATTTTATTCTTCAATTTCATCTGAAACCTTCCAAAGAGATTCATATCAGGTGGATTACATGGGTGTTTTGTCTTTTGAAAAATTTTCACGTTAAAAATAGAAAACTTGTTTCCCTTCATAAAATCAATGATAAATAACCCTTGAAACATATTGAATCATGACTTATTTATAAAGAAAGCAAATTAAAATTTTTTATTTTCAATGGATGCTAAATTTTATGGGGGAAAAAAAGGGGGGGGGACGAATCCCCATTTGGAACGAAAGCATTGCTGTGGATCGTCCTTGTGTGGGAATGGATATCTCGATCAGGACTGGATAATTTGGTATATAGTGATCGTGTCATGTATTGTTCATTGTTTTTTTAAATGTTTAAATAATCTAAAATTATTAGCCTGAAATTTAGGTCTTGAAAACAACTGTTGTTTATCAAGATAACAATCCAAAGCACACAGCTCTCAATATTTGCTTTTGGTATCTCTACGATTGCCCACAAAATTTGAAAGTAACATTTCATTACCGGATTTAAACCCATTAGGATACATGAGAATTGGATTTCATTTAAATTAGAAACAGTAAAGAGAAAAAAAAGGGGAACATGTTAAAAAAAAAACTACTTTGAAATACTACACAGTTTACTAATATGTAGATATTTTTCTATGAATGCTTTTGTGGGGTAATATTTTATTACTTTTCGTTTACTGATTTTTAAAAAAATAGTTTTATTAAAATATTTAATGTAACTTATTAGAAAAAGTTATAGATATTATTTAAAAAAATTCTTATTCTTAAATATAAATGGAAAGTGTAGTATTTCATTGAAATTCATAAGTGTACTTACATTGTTTTAATAAAAATTAAATAAATGAATTTTCAAAAGTATTTTTTATTTTTCAAAAGTAATATGAGAATTTTAGTTAAAAATTGTTCAAAATTATATGAATATTGATTAACATAGAAATATTTATGAAATTAGTAATGTTTCAGCGACACATATATGAAATATAAAGCTATGTTGATTGAGGTAAAATTCATTTCTATCAGAAGAAATTAAGATCCAATAATTAATCCATCTTGTAATTTATTTATTTTTTTTATAAAAAAAATCGTCATAATGAATTCAATTTAAGCGAATATTTTACATGAACATAAATACATAAATTATTAATGCTTTGAACAAAATTGAAAAATTATGAAATTTCTAATTTACTTTTTAAGTGTACATATTCCAAATGAGAATTTTTTAAATTTTAAATGAAATAAAGAAACGTAAATAGAATGCAGTTTTTTATAAATAAAAAATTAATTTTAGATTTATAAATCAAAATAATTTTTTTTACACAGGATATTTTCGACCTTGTGTACGATTTTCTTTGACAGAATCAGAAATAACTTCACTGTTTTTCAAATGCACACCATTTATAATTTTGTTCTTTTTTTATTTTCATGT
>BPLQ01005958.1:0-11085 GCA_021605075.1 Caerostris darwini | reverse complement strand
ATCAATCTTTTAAGAAACATAAAAATGAGATTCGATAATTTCATTTATTTCAATAAAAAAAAAACGCACTACTTATTATTAGTTTTGTTAATGTAAGAATCAAGATTGCCCTTAAAATCTTTCCTTTTTTTAGCAATAGTCAGAAAATGTTGATAAGACATTTTTAAATAACTACTAAAAAGATATCTTCAAAAATCTTGATTTTTTTAAGTAATTTAACTGTGATTTTCAAATATAGACTCATTATGTTTTATTTATCAAATTAGTTTGTTTTGTTTGTTTCTTATCCCACTTGGCTAGCAGCAACATCTAGATCAAGTCCAAGAACCCGTGTGATCTCGTGGAAGGAGGAAATAGGGGGTAATTCATTGTGAGGGAGTATCCCACATAGAAGTCAGACTTGGTTCCGTGATGCTGAAGAAGAGGAGGGCAGTGTTTTCCAGAGGACTATTTAGGAGAACTACTGTATTGCATTTGCGTATTGCATGGGAGAGAAACCATGAAAACTTCCCCATGTAGTGTGTTAACGAGGCAAGATATGCTAAACATCTCAAAAGCCATCGATTCCCCCTCATTTTTTTGAAACAATGTACAACAAAGGCCCCCAGCAGATTGAACTTCTGCCGTAATGCTCACCAGAGGTGCGCGTTGCCACTGAGCAACGAATCGAGCTCTCTCAATTATATAAAACCGATTTTTAAAATATTGAGGAATTTCACATTTTAAGCTTATCTATTCTAAATGGAACGATTTTAAAAAATCTTACTACAATTTATGATATTCATATTTGCTAGCGATTCATTGTTGCTTACTAATTTGTAAAAATTTATTTAATTTTTATTTTTACTACAACTAAGTTTCTTTTCTATTGATGCAAAGTTTCCTTCTGCATAGTATGTTATATTTCCTAAATTTTGTCAAAGTACAGCTTCTTATCATTCTGCGTATTTCTTATAAGTTCTTTATGTTTAAAAAATATCTCTTATTATTTCCGACAAACAGAATTTTCAAGGGGGGTGCAGGTTTTTAATTTTTATCGAAACTTCTTGGGAAAAAAAAGTTCACAGTACAAGAAATTTTAAAGTTTTTTTTTTTCCCGCAAATTATTATTTTTAGATACATATTATGTAAAAGATATGAAAAAATTACAGCAAAATATAATTATTTTTGAGTGCTTTTCTTCCTTGAAGCAACAGCTCCATAGTGGGCCAAGGCTGCCTGCCTATTTGCAGATTTCGAGACAAGAGATATGTTCTTTTTTAGGAGGTAGAGTTGTCAGCCCTACGCCCAACAGTCATATTGCACCGGGACCTACGGTTTAAAGTGGACTCCAAACCACTACAAACATTCATGGCTTATGGCACTGAGCGCTAGTCACTCGGCCTTAAGGCGATTATTTTTTAGTGTTAAGTTATAAAAATGAACTTGATGACCGAGTGACTAGCACTCTGAAGTTCGATGCCACAGGTTTCGGGTTCGAGTTCCGGCGATGGCATGGATGTTTGTGATGGTTCGGAATCCACTTTAAACCGTAGGTCCCAGCCTAATAGGGTTGTAAAGCGTTGAGCGTAGGGCTGAAAACTCTACCCCGTAAAAGAAAACATTCCTGTCTCGTGATCTGCCAGCAGGCAGACAGCCTTGGCCCACCATGGGGCTCTTGCACCCCTGATGATGATGATGATGATGATGGCAAGCTTTAAAAAACATATTTTATATAAATCTGAAAAATTTATTCTTATTCAAAATTATTCCTTCTTTAAACTTAAATTATCTTAAACTTCTTAATCGTCATTTTTGGAATGCATTAAATTAAAAAATGTAATATCTTTTGCTTAAATAAATTCTATCTTTTATTGAAAATATTATCTATGTCTTTAAATAGGCATCATTACTTTTGTGTTTAATTTTTTGAATTTATTTTAAAGCACAACGACCATGTGGCTGGTTCCGTATCTCTTTTTGGCGACTATGGCGAGATGCGACCCCGTTGACTTCGACGCCTTTTTCGGACCTGGCACCAGCTTCTTCTCTCCGCCCGAAGACGACCACTTTGGATCATTTTCAGGGCTTTCTTTCTTCCCTAAAGATGGTGGGCGACATGATACAGATTTTAAAGGTAATTCCTCTTCCACACATTAAACTAATATTATCAGTAACAGATATTTCCAAACGCTGCATAATCTTTAAATGATAAAATCATTCATAAACTTTTTAATGGGTTAAACTGTTTAATGGATTTTAACCCTAGATAACGCTGAATCTGTGACATATTTTCTATTCAAGTGGCAAATAATCTCATCAACATTAAGTAAAATTTCAAAAATATTATAATTTAATGTAAAAGAAATAAATCAAATTATTTTAAACATTTTTTTGTCTGATAATTTTAGATTATAAAATAACAAAATAGTTGTGCACAATTTCTGTATTAAATTTATATTAGTTTGAAAAATAAATTCCTTTGTATTGAAGGCCAGTGAGTTATTAAGATAACCATACATACGAAATTTTTTACTAATGTGAAAAATCCACGATATGCTAATTACACCTTATTATTAAACAGAAGTTATACATAGTTGCTGACATCAGTGAACAGTCAATGGAAATAGTATTTTTATGCAAATTTGGCATGTACAGCATCTATAACTAACGCACGCAGCTTACGTATAATATATGCTACCCACTGTTTCCAGAAACGAAGATTTGATGTGGATTATGACAGTATGTATAAGTATCTCGCATCAGCTATCAGGTTGCCTGGAGGGAATTTTCCGAGGTTTGCTTCACACGCAAATGTTAAACACTCCCTAAACACTTTCACTGACCTACTAGATTGCTTGTGGCAAATATAAGTGGAACAGGAGATCTCTGAAGAATTACAAAATAAATAAATAAGTAAAATTAAAAAATAAATAAATATTTTTACTCGCATAAAAAACAATAATAATAATAATAATAATATTTTTTAATAACTCAACCTTTCAATTTAAATCTATCAATGAATCAACATATTAATTTAAACTATTAACCTAAACCTATCACCCTATTAATTTTATTTAATATATATATTTTACCGGAAATATAAGAAAAATATGACGTCTGTAGCTATCTAGGAAGTTATAAAAACGAAATTCTTAGCATCCATCGTTATCTTGTAACTGCGTGATATCAGTGTGACAGCGCTTTATGTACATAAACAAGTTATTGTTATTTGCGAGGCAACTATATTCTGAATTTACTCTGAAATGTTTGCCTATTTTCATGAAATGTTTTTCATTTTTAAATAAGAAAGAAAAAAAAACATTTTTCTTGTTTGAAGTGTAAGAAAAGTTACAAAGGAGATATCATTTTGTTTAAAATTAATATAATATAAAACTAGTAATAATTTTCCATTATTATTGAATATTTTAAATAAATCTGGATAATAATTTTTTTAAAACCCATAAAATTTGAACAGGGTGCTTAGTAATTTAATAAAGAAATATAATGATTCGGTTAAATTCTCTAAAATTTTATTATTCGCATAATGCGATAAATGTGCTTTAAAAAATAAAAACTCCAGTTTCAGTCAACATTTTCAGTATGCATTGAGTCCGACTAGTAGCAAAGTGCGCCACTGGTGAACCTTAAGGTTGAGGTTCGTTTCGCTGGCGGCTTTATTGTACACACTATTTTAAAAAACGAGGAGGCTCGATAGCGTTTGTAATGTTCAGCATCTAGCATCGTCAATCTGACTACCTGGTGAGAGTTTTTCAGGTTTTCTCCCACACGATACGAAAATGCGGGGTAATTCCCCTAAAAATCCCCGGAAGGCTCTGCCCTCTTCCTTCTTCTCCCCCCTTCCTTACGGAGCCAAGTCAGACTTTTATCTATGAATAGAAGCTGTCGCTCGGTCCCACAGGTTTCGAGTTCGAATCCTGGTGGTGCCTTGGATATTTGTAGTGGTTCGGAATCCATTTTAAACCGTGTCCCAGTCTAATATGACTGTAGAGCGTTGGGCGTAGGGATGACAATCCTACCCCGTAAAAAAGAAAACATCTTTTGTCTAGAAATCTACCAGCAGGCAGACGACCTTGGCCATCCTGGCGCTGTTGCGCCATTGATGATTATATATATAATCCTCCCTACTCCTCTTTCTAATCTCCTGATTTCATTGAACCCTCTATATTCTCACCACGGTCGTTGTGCGTATGTACAACTTCAACCACATCATCATTAACTATGAAGAAGCATCTCATCTCTAGTTAGTAATTTTTAATATACTCTACTTAATAGTAGTATTTTATAAGATGAGTATTACTTCAACTCAATACTCAACTTTAAAAAATATTACTGTAACTAGTTATCACTTACTAGAAATAAGATGATTTTTCACAGTTAATGATGATGTAGTTGAAGTTGTAAAAACGCACAACGGCGGTGGCAAAAATATAGATGATTCAATGAAATCAGGAGATATCTAAGTATTGAGATATTGAGTATTTTTTTAAGGATTTGAAATGGGAGATATTGAGTATTTTTTGTAAGGATTTTAGATCCTGTTTCAGAAACGTTCAATAGGGTTCAGAATTTCTATAGTACCAGAAAATAAATTTAATTTTAAAAATGAATTATATTCTTAGATAAATTCCAGATATATTAGAAAAGTTAATTCAAAATTAATTTGTGAAAAAAAAAAGAAAGCTTTAACTATCATTAAATTTGAATTAGGAAGAAACGAATAGGATGGCGATGGTTGCATTTCAAAATAGAACACATATTGAGTAAAATTTTAACAATTTAATGTTTTGCAGTTCCATTCTTATCCGAGACATCTGGTGTCCCTCTGTATACCGATGGGAAAGCCACGCCGCCGCAAGTTACCCTCTCCAAATTGGAGAAGGAATACACGGAACAGCTCCACAAGTTGGCCAAGTTCTCTCCCAATTTCAAACCACCCCGATCGAACTCGCAATCCTTCCATGGCTTTTCTTCCAGTTACCAGGACAGGGCTCCAAGATTCCATTCGGAACCTAACCTGGCTGCATCGAATGTCGAAGAACGCAAACAGGCAGGCCCTGCAAAATACAGAGCCAACTCGGATGGTACATATTCGTCCGGTGGGTTGTCCAGCCAGCCCCAGATTCAAACAGGATTCGTACCCATTTTTAATGGCAAAAGGTAAGTGAGATTTTAAAACCATGTGCTCCAATCGAATATTTGTTATTGTTTTTCAAATGCCGAGCCCTTTGGCTGGAAATCTTTCGCTGCAGATATGTAACAGATTTTGTTTTGTCCAGAATAACTGTGTAGTGCCTGTTACCTACAGTTCACATTGACCTTGAGGTGACATTTGGAGGGTGTACCTACATAATGCATTATCTACAACTGGAAGTACATAATCGCCTCAAAATGAGATGCAAGACTTGAATTGATTCACAAGGCAAATAATTGTGTGTGTGTGTTTTGTAAGAATAATATTTATGTATAGTCGAAGAGATTAATAAATATGTTAAATATTAACTTCCACTCGCACATTCTGTTAGCTTCCTGTTTTTGACGATGTCAGAGACCTAATACTAGAACAATATAGTTCATAACCAAAATATATATATCATGTATAAGCATACATAATAAAAACTGTTATATTCAATCCCATTTTATATTATATACATGAATTTTAAAAGTTCTGTTCGTGGGAAATATAACAGGTTTTTTTTTTCTATGCTCCTTATAAAGATCTCAAGCAGCTTCCAGTACCGTCATTAAGGACATTCCTCCTCCCATCCTGACTGCTTCCTCTGTGTCTTCAAAACCAACCACCTTCAAAGTGTCAGCCAGCGTGCAATCTTCTGCCAAAGTTCCGTTCAATGGAAGGCAGGCCCAGAATGTTACGAACGCACAACCTATCAAGCCAAGGCAAGCCAGCTACTCCAGAGGACTCAGGAACAACAAGACAATTGGCATAACCACCTCTTCCAGTGAAAGGTAATTGGTTTTATGCTAATGCCATTTTTGAAAACCATCAATAGAATATGAAATGCATTGATATTAGCAACTAGCCAGTACTTTAAAGGGGAAAATTGAACCTCCTAGGTAGTGCTAAATGAGTAACGTCGATGCAGCGCTTGCTTTAAAGCAATCAAGAAAACTGTCTAAGTGTTTGCCAGCTACATTAGAACAAAAAAAAAAATGTGCAATTCATTTTTTTTCTATTGATAGAGCAAATTAAATTAAGACATGAGCAACTGTTTATGCACATGATTTTCAAAAGAAATTGCAAATTTGTTACAAATTTGAAAGGAATTTTATATTGTTTTAAATTCTGTATTTATTCCATGATACAAGATACCGAATTTCATCAGGATTCAGTAATAAAATAAAATCAATAGCAAACTAAGAATACGTTCTCGTTTTGCAAACGATAGACTCAGTTTTGAAAAAGTTATAAATTTAATAATAGTTCAAATTTATTGAAATTATGAATTGATTTTTTTCAAAATTACTTCAAAATACTCACTGCCCACTTATCGCGTCTGATTTTAAACAGTGAACAATTGCGTCTCTGCATTACCTCCAACACTGCACATAACAGAACAAGGACATAAAATGTTTTATTATTGTATATATTATTTTCATTGATTTGTGTTATGTGATTTTATCTTCTGAAAAAAAAATATATATTTAAGCTGAGGCATTTTATGCTTTTAAGCGTGGTTTCCCGAGTGGTGTCTAAGTCTACTTCGATCCCAAAGGCTCAAGATCAGGACTTTTTGAGAGTGGCCCCGAGTGTCCAGCAGGACGTAAAGACTGCAGCCAAGAAGACGCTGGACATCAACTGCGAAGGAAGCAGGGACCTGGGATGGTGCGAACTGGGCGACAAATATCCCAAGTGAGTTTTATTCAGATTTCTTGTAGATGGCTTTTTCCTCTTGTATTCAAATGCTGGGAAATATTGACCTGAAGTCATTCGACACTAAAAAGGAAGATATTTAGCTGATTCAGCATTATTCATTATGTACCACACGGAGCATGCTACTCCTGCTGGATGTACCACAGGAGCATGAGCTCCTGCTGGACACTGTACTCACATTGAGTCATCATAATTTGAACAAGGCACTACCAAGAAGGGTATTTCAGAAGTTTACATTCTCCTCCTACTTCTTGCGGCCTGATGACCATTTGGCTAGCGTTCTGACCTTTGGTACCACAGGCTTCAGGTTCGAATCCTGGCGGTAGCATGGATGTTTGCTAGGGGTTCGGAATCTACGTTAAACTAAATCCCGGACTAATTAACTTATAGTGTGTAAAAAAAGGACCATAGAGTGACAAATCAAACCTCTTTCTCCTTAATCCTTGCACTGGAAATAAAATAAAATTAATAGCTTTGATTTCGTATTTGTATCCTAACTAACGATTTTTTTTTCTTTTCTTTTTACTAAATTCACATGAGACAACACCTCAGAATAATAACTATCGTAAATGTACAAACTAGTAGAATTCAGATGATAAATTCTGCTCATATAGTCAAAATTTCCATGTAGAATTCCATAATCTTGCCACCAAATAAAATTAAAAAAAATAAATCTCGATTCTTTCACCGAATTCCGTTCCCTTCATGTAAAAAGATTTATTAAGTAAATTTGCAGATACAGTAATTAAAAATATACAGAAAAACAATCATCACCATTTAAATATTTCTTAAGATATGCGTTTTTTATTCGTATGTGTGTTTCATTCTAAAACAATACGCGTTTTTTATTCCAAAACAATGGAAAATTCTGCTTTTTTGTATTGTTTTTATTTGAATGCTTAAATTTTGAATTATTTTATGTGTTGTGTATTTAAGCCTACATAAGAGGACTTTATTTTTCTTCCTTTTTATGTTAAATTTTTTTTAAATACTTCAAGACCCAAGACCTCGAGACTCTCTCCCTAGAGAAGGGAACAGTGCGACTGGCGCTGCTGCTGAGAAACATTTAGTTTGTAATCTCTCATCCGGAGAGGAAATATATTCAACGCAACCCTGCGTAATAATTGGCCTAGAGACTCTCACTCGGAGAGGAAATATATTTCACGCATCCAGCGCGTATCTGAGTATTTTTATTTTCGGCTTATTCGTGGAATCCTTCCACGAATCTATAATTATATGTTTTTAAATGTGTTAAATATTATCTGTAGTTAATTGTACGTTTGTGCGTGTGTGAATAAAACTGTGAGTTTTCAAACCTGTGTCCCCCTTTGTTTAAAAATAATTAAGAACCAAATTTATTTTTCTTTAAAACTGAATAATACCGTTATTCAACAATTTGATTAATAATATAATGATTATTATATTATCAACCAAAATTAATTATTAATAGGAAATGAGGGAATTATTAATTAAATTAATTATTATTAAGTGAATTAATGAATTATTATTAAATAAATTATTTCAACAGGAAATACGTGAATCAAGTTGTTGCTGCCTGCAAAGATGTGATCGAAAGAATGCATGTCGAGGTACCTTACAGTTTCGAAAAATTATCCGATACTTCGGATTTCAAAGCTGAATTGGATAACAGGTAAATTTTTAAAAAGTCACTTAATTTAGTTTCTCGATCAATTGTTTATTTATTTTTAAATACTGGATTGTAGGAGTACATTTATGAACGATAATATTTTTTTAGAAATACAACCAAAACAGCAAATAATAAATGAATAGACATTCTAAATTAAGAAAAATTCATTGAATAGTTTATATCGTTAGATTTGTTGTTGTTGTTGTTTCTTATCCCACATGGTAGACAGCAACATTTAAACCAAGTCCAAGAACCCATGTGGTCTCATGGAAGGAGGGAAAAGTGGAGCAGCTTCTGTTGTGATGGAGCACCCGTATGTGGAATTCTGACTTAGCTCCATGAAGATGAAGAAGGGGGGGGGGACAATGCCTTTCGGGAGGACTTTTAGGGGGAATTAAATCGCATTTGCGTATAGTAGGGGAAACCCAGAAACCTCCCACCAGGTAGTCCGACTCACGAGGCAAGATGCTGAACATCACAAACGCCATCGAGACTCCTCGTTTTTTGAAACAGTGCCTACAACAAAGAAGCCAGCGGATTGAAGCTCCACCTTTCATCAACGGCGCGTATTGCCTGAACTATGAGTCAGGTAAGAAATTTTTAAATACATATTTATTAAACACATTTCTGCAGGTGAATTATTATTTCAAAATGGTTATTGTCCAATAATTTTTTTCTTTGTAATAATTTTATATAGCATATTTGTGGTATCAAAGGAGTAGGCGCATTTTTAAAGTGATTTAAGTCCATTTATTCAAGCATGAGGTATTAATTCCTAAATCACTCGTTTGTATGTAGTTGATTGAACAAATCAAAAACATTGATTTTGAATTAATTAAAAATTTTTAGCAAAAAGTAAGCAATTTATCAAGTATAGTATACAATTGATTTCATAATTGCAAGAAAAGAAGACATTTATGTCTAACTAAAATTATTTCCCAAGATTAAATTTATATCATTGTAAAAAAGGCCTCCACTGTTATTGAACAATTAATAAAAAATATAATTTAACAATATTATTATACCTCAATTTTCATTGACCCATAATGCTATGATGACCCTGCTCGGCCCATTATGCGCTGACACATTTTCGTATACAATAAGAATTTTCTCCCAAATTGTATATTCTACAAATTAAAAAGAGAAACAAAAGTTAAACACCAAACTGAGCTAAGTTCGTTTAATACCTTTAAAAGCCCGACTCGTGGCTCAGTAGCAACGTGCGCCGCTGGTAATCATTAAGGCAATCAGTCTACTGGCGGCTTTGTTATAGACAGTGTTTCAAAAATCGAAGAGACTTGATGATGTATGTGATGTTCAGCATCTTACTTCGTCAGTCGGACTACCTGGTGGTAGTTTTCTGGGTTTTCTCCCATATGATGTGCAATGCGGGGTAGTGCCCCCTAAAAGTCATCCCGGAAGACACTGCCCTCCTACTTCAGAGTCACACAGCCAAGTCAGACTGCTACCTACGGTTGCTTCATCACAACAGAAGCTACCCTCCTGTTTTTTTCTTTCCATGAGACCAGAGGGATTCATAGACTTGGTCTAAAAGTTACTGTCGACCAAGTGAGATAAGAAAAACAAATATATTGAAACAATATATGATGACAAAATCATATAAATAAATAAACAATCAACGACAGTCGATTTATCTTGATTGACTTTTAGAATTTACTATTAAAAAGCCAAATAGCTTACGAAGATGAATAAGTCCAAATCATTCATTAAAATACAAATAATCGCGTAATTTTTCTCACGAAAAAAAAAATTTTTTTTTAACAGCTCTCAAAGAGAGGCAAGACAAAGGGGAAGCCACGATGCTTGGTCATGGGCTTCGTACTTTTATGAAGGATCCTTGTGCGATGCGGAAACCGGGTTCCTTCGACCAGAGACTGCAAAGGATTCGTCAGGAAAGTGGAACATCATTGTTCAAACTGATGCCATCAGGCAGAGAGTGCCCATAGAAATGTGCAGGTAAATTTGATTGTTATTCGTTTTTTCTAATTAAATATTTAATGGCAATACTTATAATTCCCATCAGTATTAGATAATAATTATTGGTGCAATAACTATTCTTCTACAAAGATTGCGGCCTAGTGGTCAATTAGCCAGCGCTTTGGCCTTTGGTACCACAGGTTTCAAGTTCGAATCCTGGCGGTGACTTGGATATTTGTTAGTGGTTCGGTATCCACATTAAAGTGTAGATCCCGATATAATTAGCCTAGAGTGTGAAAAAAAAATGATCGTAGAGCGACAAACCAAATCTACAAGAATTATAATAGCTTTATTCAAAATTCTCAAAGAATTTAAATAAGTAGAAAGAAACACTTAAATTTTTGTAAGAATTTTAGTTCTATTTTAATTTGCTGCGATTTATTAGCCTTAATTGAATTATTGATAATAATAGCTCCTTAATTTCGAATAATACGAGATTTTGGGGCTGGAGGCCCAATGAGTAGCGCTCTGGAGCTCGGTGCCACAGATTTCGGATTAGAATCAGGGCGGCGCCATGGATGTTTGTAGGCGTTTGGAATCAACTTTA
>BPLQ01005957.1:64932-84002 GCA_021605075.1 Caerostris darwini | reverse complement strand
ATTAAAATCTGTTAATTCCCCTTTTAATCTTATAAATTCTCCTCGCACAAATTGAGCGGACTGGTGCCTTATTGGCTAGTCCTCTGGCCGTTGGTACGACAGCCTTCAGGTTCGAATCCTAGCGGCGGCATGGATGTTTATTAATTGTTCGAAATCTAGGGAATCTTATAGGTCACAGTCTAATTTACCCAAAGCTGCAAAAGTGACCGGAAAGTGACAAACTAAACCAAACCACGTACAAATTGAAGTATGAAAAATGTAAATAAGTACTCTTAATTAAAAATGCAATGTAGACATGTGCAATGTAGACACGAATTTTGGAAGAAACAAAAATTCACCTCTTATTTCTGTGTTTTGTAATTTATGATCCGTTGATATGTTCAAAATTTCAAACAGAGATCGATTCTTTATTATTCAATGGCAATATTGGTGCAGTTGCTTTCCACAACGAAGAAGCGAAGTAAAAGTTTTAGGGGATAATAAATCGAAAATTTTATAACATTTAAGCGTATTTAATGATGATCGGAAGAAAATAGAGCAGTGTAATCATCTGACGTTCAAATGGTTAAATCTAGTATACACTAATTCTTTATTTACTTATTTTAAACATTTAATGCTTTCTGAAGCCATTAATTAAATAATTGTCAATAAGCAATTGATATTACCACAAATCGTAATCACCTTATCACTGGTTTAACACAACTGTCCTCTATGCCAATTGGAATTCGCTTCTCAACTTAACTGTTCTTGTGATTTTTCTTCAAATTTTGCTTTATATCCTGACATCATATTCATATTTTGTTTTTGAAGGAATCTTTAGGAGAATCTGAGCTTTTTTTCAGCGTTTTGATTTCATTCTGACCTTGATTTTCAATTTGTATCGCTGTGGTCACAGGAAAGGTCGTATATGATGTAGAAGTGGTACCATTTGCAATCTAAACTGTTTAATTTCCACACCGACACTTCGCCATTGACCTCTATGTTTTCCTACATCTAAAAACAGCATGCTTTTCAGCAGTGAAATGATAAAACCGTCAATGCTGAACTTCCAGGTGGTTTAATTCTATATGCAGAATCTAAGGAAGCATGTGCTACGATATCACAATTTCTCAGTGTTTAAGTAAAAAAAAAAAATATTCGTGGTTTCAGAAGTGCGGTATTGCAGCAAAGATTAATTGGTTTTTATTTTTTTATTTTTTTTCAACTAATCGTTTCTTGCCGTTTAAAATGTCCTTCTTATATTAAACATCGTTCTATAGAATGAGATTAACAACCTGTGAAAAATACTTGCATCATTTTATTGCATTCATCTTCATTAGCGAAACATTAGCTCAACAATGGTGGGCCAAGGCCGTCTGCTTATTGGCAAATTACAAGGCAGGAGATGTTTTATTTTTACGGGGTAGGATTGTCAGCCCTATGCCAACACGCACTGCAGTCGTGTTAGACCAAGACCTACTGTTTAAAAGGAATTCCGAACCATTGCAAACATTCATGGCACTACCTGGACTCGAACTCTGTGGCATTAGAGCTGTAGTCACTCGGCCATCAGGCTTCTTTGTAACATTACATTTCAAAAATAAATCAAATTTTCCTTATTTTATATTTTTACTTTAATACTTTCTACGCTATTATGTAAACTTACTTAACCCATGTTTTAAAAGGCAATATTGAAGTTATTCAAATTTTATATTTCAGAACATCTTGTCGTTACTTAATATTAATTTAATATTTTTTTTTTTTTTTTTTTTTTTTTTTTTTTTTTACATTATACAAATTTTTAATAATTTCAAATTGCTATGAAATTTTTCTAAAAAAAGATACATTTTTTTCATAGAAATTTATAAATAAATATTTCTTAATCTTTAAAAATTTAAAAAAAGAAAATTTTTGAATGAAATAGGATAGACAAAATAGGCAGTAACCAAATATATTTTTCGTCTATTTCTCTTCTTCCAATATTTATTCCATTCCGTTATCTCCCGTTGCAGTTCGATATCAAACAAGCCACATAAAACTTCTTTAAATTGTTAGAGGGAAAAAATTCCAGTTTTAGGGAAAGAAAGCAGCTTTCGCTCTTGAAAAAGTATTTGATTTAAATTGAAGAATTCAGAAGTGAGAAACAGGGGTATTTCAGAATATATACTTTACTCTATTCCATTTAAAAAAGATCCAAACTTCTTCGAATTCTATTCTCGGGCGATGTAAGAGGCTCCCAGAAGATTGTCTGGTAACGTAAAAGTGTAAAGTTTGCAGTTTAACAGTTTTAACAAATAACAATAAATTTAAGACAATTCTTAATAATGCATCCTTTTTTTTATATAGTTTGGCTTTTGATAGTTTAAAAGAGAAAAATGTATGGATATTTTCATTCTGTGTATGTATATCACTTTAAAATGCTTCAAATTAAAGGAAGGAATTATTAGTGCCAACTATTTAAAGAATGTTGTAAATTATAAATGAGAGCAATTTATTAACAAAGAAATTAACGTTAAGGACAATTTTTTGAAACTGCACAAAATAGTTTTTTGATGTAAAAATTTGATATTTTATAATTTAGAAAAAAAAATTCTGAAATAAATTTTTAATTTAGAAAAATATACAAAGATGAAGGTTGATTTTATGCAATTGAAATTTACAAATAATATTAAAACTAAAATGCTAATTACCACACATCATGACATGTTACGAATAAATTAATGATTTATATTTCCTTTATTCGTAATTGTCAACTGAAAGAATTTTAAAAAAAGTTTTAATATTTTCATATATATTCACAAAAATTGTTTCTTATAATTAAATTGTTAAATTTTCCTGAATTGTTTTTCTAATTTTGCAAAATGATTAGATTTCATACAGATTGATTGGAATCGAATTTTTGAGATCTTCTTCAATGCGATTCAAAATTTAACGTAAGTTCGCTATTTAAATCCATCAAGCACTGCTGTTTAATACAGTAATCTGTCTGATATCCAATCTAAGTGACTGAAATGCAGTACTGAAATCTACAGCAATCCTATGTATTCTGTGTATGTTGGAAATACATGAATCAATAGCAATAGTTTCATAGGTTTATTCTCCTGATAAAGTAATTATAATTAAACATGAGACGAAATATTAAATTAATATTAAATTAAACTTTAATCCTATGTTCCAACAGGTTTGTACAACATTAGTTACGGGTCTTCTAGAGTTTTCGTTTGTCTTCTTAAGCAGAAGGGTGTAATGAGAAATCTTAGCAAGAGCCGCATCTCTTCATTTCGCTTCACAATTTGAAATATAAGGGAGGCTAGGTGGAAAGACTTGATGCTGCAACAATACCAATTTACAAAAATCAGAGTACGTGATATTTGTAATAGAAAAGACAATATATTTACTTCAATACATTGTCAATCAAGCATCACCGATATTTTAAAATGTTTAGTGCTTTAACTTCGCAACATAAATGAAATTTTAAATCTTAATATAACAGTTTTTAACCAACTTACGAGTTTTTGAAACTATTTATTTTCATCAGAACTTTCCAAAAGCTGCATTTTTTCTTCTTAGAAAAAATTCATTGCTTGTTACTGCTTGTATTCATTTCTGTCATCATATAAATCAAAACAGTTTTTCCTGTAGACTTCCGTAGATATATTTTGTTAACCAATGTAAATTTAAAATAAATCTTAAATGTTTATAGGAAAACTAAAACAAAATTGTATAATAATAAAGCCCGATGTCTACTAAAAGAAGGAAAATGAGAATAAATTATGTTCTGTTTTTGTAATGAATGATTTATAAAGCCTTTAGTATCCTTTTTTCCTCATGTATTATCTGTATATTATATTTGACGACACAGATTATTTACCAGAATTTATTAAAAGCGGTGAAATAAATTATGTTAACTTTGGAAACGGAAATGAAAAAGATATTTTTTATTGTTGACATGTAACAACGATAAATTACATTTGTTGTCCGTTATTGCTGAATTATAAGAGTATTATTTCTGCTTTTGAAATGAGTTTTGTTTAGGTTAAAGAAAACAAATTCAAACAAAATGCTTTTGAAATAGAAAATGATTGCTACATAATAAAAAGGCAAATAGGCAAATAAATATCTATTAAAGGAGATCATATATTACTTTCTTATTCAATGATTTATTCTATCTCCCCCAAATTATTAAATTATCCGTCCAGGAATTAATATATTTTTATGTTTAAGTTTTAAGTGAATGTTACACAATAAAAATGCAAATGGGAAAATAAAGATCTATTAAATGAGTATCATATATTATTTTCTTATTCAAATAATTTATTTTATTTCTCCGAAATTGTTGAACTGTCCTACCGGGGAATTAATATATTTTTAACAAATGCACATTTCAGTCCAGATAGTAAAATATTATGGATAATAATGAATATAAACAGGATACACAAGAATATAAAGTAGATTTATGTTAGTAATTTAAATAGTAGTAATTACAATATTACTTTTCTAATCGACTGTAGAACTTTCAACATGTGCATTAAAAATAATACCGATATATTTAGTTTAATGAAACTTTAATAGATTTCTTGATAACTAAATTGTAATATTAAACAACATGTTTGACAAGAAAAGTTTAAGCATTGTAGAAACATCTGGACATGACGCGTTAATTTTAATAAAATTCCTTTTTTATTGAGATCTTTTACTTCAGAGGAAACTAATAGTTTTACAACAAAAAAAAATAATTCAGCAAAAAAGTTTTAATTAAAATTCTTTTTTGAATACCCGAGGCACAATTTATACTAAACACCTATATTGGAAATTTTTCTGTTAAAAGTTCTGATTATTTGATATCCCATTAAGAAGTAATTTTAGTGGTCTGCAGAATTTTTAAAAACTCAAAACTGTTTTTATAAAAACTAGAATAACAAAAATGGACAAGATTATATATATTTTTTAATTATGTTGAAGATTTAAAAGAATGTAATAAAAATTCAACATGTAACAGAGACAATTTCCCATTTTTAAAATAGAAAGAGTTATATTATTATAAATAATAATATAATATTATTATAAATGAGTGCGCAGAAGATCTACCTCCCCGTGGTGCACCTGGTAACACTTTTTAGTGGCTAAAAAATCTGCAACTTGGCATTATTGTTAGATTAATGAACTCTGTTTCAGCATGTTTTGTTGTATTATTTTGTTGTTGTTGTATGTTTTTTTTTTTTTTTGCTGTAACTGTTCATAATCTGCCATTGGAAATAAAAAAAAAATATTATTATAATAAATTACGTATAATACAAAATCGATTATTCAACAATGTGTCGTTGAACTCCAAAACAAGTTATATTTTTGAATTGTTGCTTTCACCGCAAATATCTTTAAATTTATATAAACCGAATAAAATTTTTCTTTTAAATATTTTTTGTAAATGTATATTAAATTAACACTCTGTTTATACTTTGTTTATAATTCTGTTTTTAATATAGTTTATATTTTTCCGTTTTTTTATAGAGTTTTATAAAATTCCAAACTTATAAAAACTAGAATAGCAAAAATTGCATTCCCGTTGCAGTTCGATATCAAACAAGTCACATGAAACGTCTTTAAATTGTTAGAGGGAAAAAATTCTGGTTTTAGAGAAGGAAAGCAGCTTTCACTCTTGAAAAAGTATTTGATTTAAAATTGAAGAATACAGAAGTGAGAAACAGGGGCATTTCGGAATATATCCTTCACTCTTTTCCATTTCAAAAAGATCCAAACTTCTTCAAATTTGATTCTCGGGCGATGTAAGAGGCTCCCAGAAGATTGTCTGATGACGTAAGAGTGTAAAGTCTGCAGTTTTACCATTTTAAACAGATAACGATAAATTTAGACAATGCTAAATTTTTTATATGCTTTTGATAGTTTAAAAGGGAGATATGGAATTATATTTGCATCCTATGTATGTGTATCATTTTAAAATGCTATGAATTAAAGAAAGAAATTATTTGTAGAATATTAAAAATGATTTAAAGAATGATGTAAATTATAAATGAGAGCAATTTACAAGCGGAGAAATTAACGTTAATGGCAAATTTTTGAAATTATGCAAATTAGTTAGTCGATGTAGAGATTTTTTGCTTAATAACTTGGAAAAAAAATTTCTAGAATAAATTTTAAATTTCAAAAAATATACAAAGACAACGGTTGATTTTGTCCAACTAAAATTTACAAATAATATTAAAACTAAAATGCTAATTACCAGACATTATGCCAAGTAACGAATAAATTTTTGATTAGAAATTCTGAAATAATTTTAAAAGAAATGTAGAATATATATATATATATACATACAAATACAAACTATACTCCAAAAAAATCTTCTTTCTTTAATTTTAGAAATAAATGAAATCACAAAAAACTGCATTTATCCTTAAAGTATCCATTTTTGGCGCAGCTAATATCAATTTGAGAGCTGCACTAATTACTCGTCTACATTGCTTGTTAAGTGAGAAATAAAGGAAACCGAGTTTTCAATTTCACTATGGGCAAGCATTATAAAAAAATAAGTAGATTTGATACAGCTTGTTTGTAATGGAATTTTTGCGTTCTTCAAAGCGTTTCGAAACTGCACGGAAGTTAGCTATTTAAATCCACCAATCATTGTGGTTTAATGCAACAAATCTGTCTTACTAGTATATTTAATCCAATGTATGGAAATGCAATACTGAAATCTACAATAATCCTATGTATTACATACGTGTTGGAAATACATGAATCAATAGCAATATGGTAGCAATAGTTTCATATAACTACGCTATTAAGAAAGTAAACATAATTAAACAGTGGATTAAATATTAATTTAACATTAAATTAGACTTTAATCCCATGTTCTAACAGTGTTATGTAATTTTAGAGAACAATTACAACATCACTCCTCGAGTTTTCGTTTGGCTTGCATAGCAGAAAGGTGCCCGGAAAGCTAATTGGCAATCGCTCTTACCTTTGGTATCATAGGCTTCAGGTTCGAATCCTGGCTGTAGCATGGATGATTACTTAGTGGCTCGAAATCTATGTTAAGTTGCCCAAAGTGTGCAAAAAATAACCGCAGAGCGACAAACCAAATTGATAGCGGAAGGGTGTAATCTCAACAGAGTCCACATTTCTTCATTTTATTTCCCACTTTAAAATGTAATGGTGGCTAGTTTCAAAAACTTGTCAACAATACTCATTTACAAAGTTAGAAAAACAAGTGTATGTGATATTTGTAAGAGAAAAAACAACTTATTTGCTTCAATATATTGTCAATTAAACAATATCGTTATTTTAAAATGTTTAGTGCTTTAACATAGTTTATATAAAAAGTTAAGCATGTTTTGTACTACTCATTTAGGCAAAAATGAAATTGTAAATTTTAAATTACAATTGTGTAATGATCTTACCAGTTTTTGTAATAATTTATTTTCATCGGAAACTTTTCCAAAAACAGTCTTTTTCCTTTCTAAAAGAAATTTATTGCTTGTTACTACTTGTATTTATTTCTGTCATCTTATAAATCAAGGCAGTTTCTCCTGTAGACTTCTGTAGATTTTTTTTGTTATCCATAGAAAATTTAATATAAATCTTAAACGCTTATAGAAAAAAAAAATTATCCAGTAAAGCAACTATGTCTACTAAAAGAAGGAAAATGAGAATAAATTAAATTCTATTTTTTTAATAAATTTACAAAGCCTTTAGTGTCCTTTTTTATTCATGTATTATCTGCATATCATGTTTAAAAATACAGATTATCTGTTAGAACGATTCACTAAAAGCGGTGAAATAAATTATGTTAACTTTGGAAACGGAAATGAAAAAGTATATTTTATTGTTGACATGTAACAACGATAAATTACGATTGTCGTCCGTTATTTATGAATTTTAAAAGTATTATTTCTGCTTCTGAAATGAACTTTGCTGATGTTAAAGAAAACAAATTTGCACAAAATGTTTTTAAAGTAGAGATGAATGTTATGTATTAAAATGCAAATAGGCAAATAAAGCTTTATTAAATGAGTATCCTATATTATTTTCTTATTCAATGATTTATTCTATTTCCCTGAAATTATTAAACTATCCTACCAGGAATTAATATACTGTTAACAAATAAACATTTCAGTCAAGTTATTGAAATATCATATGATATAATAAATAAAAACAGAATGTACAAGGAGGTTTTTGTTAATAATTTAAGCAGTTATATGCACAACATTACTTCTCTAAATCCCCACGTACATTAAACTAATAGCAATATATTCAGTTTATTGAAATTTTAATAGATTTTCTTGTATTAAAAGCTTATTCTATTTAAATCCATTGTAATATTAAACAACATGTTTGACAAGAAAAGTTTAAGCATTGTATAAACATCTGGACTTGACGCGTTAATTTTAATAAAATTCCTTTTTTATTGAGATCTCTTACTTCAGAGAAAACTAATAACTTTACTACAAAAAATTAATTCAGTATAAAGTTTTTAATTAAAACTCTTTTTTGAATACCCGAGGCACAATTTATACTAAACTCCTATATTGGAAATTTTTCTGTTTAAAATTCTGATTGTTTGATACCCCATGACGAAGTATTTTAGTGTCTGCGAAATTTTTAAAAATTCCAAACTATATTTAAAAAACTACAATAGCAAAAATTGAAAAAAATCATATTTTTCTGTAACTATGTTGAATATTTAAAAGAATGTATTAAGATTTCAACATGTTACAAAGACAATTTTCCATTTTTAAAATACAAAAGTTATATTATTATAAAATACGTATACTAAAGAATCATTTATTCAACTGAATGGCTTTGTACATCAAAACTAGTTTTGAGGGCATTTTTGTGTTATTTATTTTCTTTTTGGATTGTTGTTTTCACATCAAAAATTTGTAAATTTAATGAAACCGAATGTTTTTCTCTTTCAAATGAAACTTTTTTTTCATATTTATATTAAATTATCATTGTATTATTGTAATTTATACAAGCAAAGTTTAAACTCCATTTAGTAAGAAATTTGAATCACTGAAATTTTTATAATTATTTATAAGGTTTATAAATCTATTAAAATTGTATAAATATTAAAAAAATTAACCTTAAGATCTATGCTAGATAGGATTATAAAGAATTCTCAGAATGGAAATGAATTTCCATCTATGAAGTTTGTTGTCATTTTAGAACAGTAAAAGAGGATTTTTTCTTAAAGAAAATCTATTTTTATTGTAGAATAAAGCGCAAAGATATTTCTTTTAAATTCAACTTTCAATATTTTTCTCAACAAAAGGAATTTGAAAAATACTTTTATTTTTTAGAATAAACATTTTAACAGTTTTAATATATGTGCCGTTTTTCCTTAACACTATATTTTTAAACACTTTTCTATATACCCTAAAATATTTAGATTAAACACATTCTTATATATTTTAAAAAATTAATTGAAATCTTTTTCATTAGTAATTATGGTTTGTTTTTTAACTTTCATGTTTCTCTATTTAAAAATTATTTTTATGAAATATGACACATTACATCATACATATTTAATGAGATTTAAATAATCCAAAGTTTTTAGTGTAGTGTAATAAATTATTATTTTTTTAAATCTTTTGTCCTAAATTAATTTTTGTCTATCTAATTTTCTTGCTAAGAAATTAAAAATAGATTTTATTAAATTTAAATATAAAAATTTAAATGTTACTAAAATAATAATATATATTAAACTATAAAAATGCTCTTCATTAATAATTTAAATATTAACTGACATAAAATGCTTTATATTGCTTTCAATGAATGCATTTTTTGTATAAAATAAGAGAAACACAACTAAAAATATTATAGAAAAAAATAATATTAATAAATTAAAGTCTTTTTTTTAACTCTAGAAATTTTTTTTTGATTTTGAAAAAAAAAAATATTCCTCCTTTGAATTAAAGAGCCTCATACCTTTGAAACAATTATCTTGCATTATTAGTGACATTCTTTAAATTCTTGATTGTGCTCTTTAATAAGTGATGCGAAAGAAAATTTGTCAACTTTATAAAAGAAAAAATGTGATTAATTAAACTTTTAAAAACATTAATTATTATTTTTTTTTCCTTAAAGAAAATTTCTGTGAATGTGGAGGTGAAATATGACTAAAGATAAATTAAACAAAACGCCTTTTTGATCTTTTTCTAACTGTTGTTTACTGACTGTTGTTTATTGTTTACTGACTTAAAAAGAATAAATAGAGCCATACCATATTGCACAAAAAAAAGGATGATTTGAGCCTTTTTTGAAAAAGAATATTAACGATTTTTCTAGATATTATTTTTCTTATTTTTATAACGCCTAAAATAATTGATGAATATACTTAAACAGTTTTTTTTAATTAAAAAATTGTGACTACATTAGGATTTTTTAAATTTTGCAGTTTATTTTATCAACAATATGATGAAGAAATCAGCAAATTGGTAAGTAATATATATTTTTCCAAATAACTTTGTTGTAAAAGCTATATAACGGTTAAGAAAGAATGTCATATTCTGGCAAATGTTTTTCTCCTTTCCCTTCAGTAAATTTATTAGATTTTTGGAAACTTATTATATGAGAACAAATTTATTATATGGTTAAACCTTATTAAATGCGCAACATTTCTTGATATTTTAGTTATTTATGGTAAGCAATGGCAGTGATGATTTCCAAAAAAATTATAAGATTTAAACTCCAAACTCTTTTTAAGCAGTAAAAATCAATGTTAAGAAATTCGTCACAACCATCTAAGAATTTATTCACATTTCAAAAGCAGTAATTGCAAAGCACATCATCAACAGTAATCGAAATCTGTTCGACTTCAGCACTATTTCAAGAATGCCATAAATCGCTGGACTCGTGGCACAGCGGTAATGAGCGTAGCTAATACGTCGAATCAATCAGGTTCGTATTCATTTACAGCATTAGTTTCTTTGAAAAATGAGATGACATGATGCCGACTGCGACAGTCAATGTGCCGGATTTTCTACCAAACTGTATGCAAACGTGGAATAGACCGTGAAGGAAATATTTTTGTTATCTTTAAAATTGAATAAATATCGTTTCAAAGCCAATTTTTGATATTTTTGTAACTGAAATTATTTTGTAATTGGTATTACTTTAGAATTGGAATTGTTAAGTAATTAAGATATAATTTTCCGTTTTTCATTAAACGTCATTATGTTTACAATTTTTACAAATTATGCCATGAAATTTTTTTTTCTCCATTTGAATATTATGATTTAGGTGTAAGTAATTTATCTGAATAAAATGAAATTCTTTTGCAGAAAAAAGTAATATTGAAAGTTGAATTCAAAATATCTTTTTTGTAATTATTAATATTATTACTGTAAATGAATTCTTTAATTTAATGTAGAAAAAATGATGTATTACTGCCTTCACAAATGCCAACAAAATGAAAAGTATCCTATTTTCTTTAGACGATATTGCAATTAGCAACGTTAGTTGATTGTTCGACGTCACTTTTGATTATGATTCTCCACTTTTATCAACATTTTATTTATCTTTGTCGTATAATACAATCGTATCAGCTTATTGAAATGTTCTTGATGTAAAGTATTGTTAAGCCTATTGTTTTATGCCTGTCTTTTAACCTATCTGAGTTAACTTTAACTAAAACATGTAGAGACCTTTTATGTAGGTGTATTTTGAGAATCATGTAATCTTGAATAAACATAATGTTCAAACATATTGTAATAATATTAAAATATTTTGCACATATGCTATGTGAAGGATGAGCAAATGCGACACTTTCATTGTTTAAATGCGGCGGTGTAGAAAGTTTTCGTAGAAAATATAATATAAAAATAAAATCTAACATTTTAACATCTTCTGCATTTAAACGCAAGTTTCTTCAATATCGAAGATGATAAAAATGAATATCAAGAAAATACCGAAGAGTTGAGAACAAATTTTAAAACTAGATTCAAAGATCTGAGTAGTTTGAAATTTATATTTTTTATAAATCCATTCGCAATACGTATTATTCAAGTTGGTTTTCCATTTTCTGATTTAAAACTATCAGAACACAGCATTGTGAGAAGCATAGTACTAAACACGAAGAGGATTGAGATATTTTAAATTTAATACAAATCTCTTTCCCTAATGTGCTCTGACTGGTAATTGGTTATAAAAATAGAGAGTATCCAAACTTACAGAAAGGTGCTTGATAACTTTACAGTACAACATATACGGTGAATGTTTATACTCACCTCAGAATATGTTCAGAAATAACCAATAGGTATCTTAAAAGATTATAGCAAATCCAGGAAATCCGCCGCAAAACCAGAAATAATTTATTAAATTAAAGTCAATTATAATGCCAAAAGTATAGCTTTATAAAGGACTATTTTCATTTCCACTCAGTAAATTATAAACCATAATATTTCTGCACGCTAGATGACTGGATCCTATATACCTGGACAAAAAACACTCACACACATACGTATGTGTGTAAGACGATCATAATGAAGAAAAAATACTAAACAAATAGATAAAATAAACCTCCATGCAATTAATTTTAAAGCATTTTAAAATGTTTTGAAAGCTGAAACGAATTTTGTTTATTTAAGATAAAAAAAATTAACAGAATCTTGTTTGCATTGAGAGTTTAAATTAATATTTGATTAAGTTTCATTAGGTGGGTATAGTTTAAAAATGTAAAAAAATTACAAAGCAAATATTTGTTCTCTTAATAGCACAGACCTTTTTTTGAAATGATTAAAATAGTTTTTTTTTATTACCTAATCATCTAGTTTTTGAAAAAAATTATCAGTAATTATCATTAAATTATTAATTTGATTTTAAAAAAGAAAAATATACCTTTATTTCCGATAAATTTATGAACTTGTTGTAACAATAAATTTAGTGAAATATAGAAGATAAAACGGCATAGTATGTTATGTATTATAATTGTGTGAGTATGATATATAATCACTGAAGTATAGTAAATGTTTTGGGGAATTATGTAAAAATTTATATTAAATAGGAATTGATTTAACAATTTCAATTGAAATTCCCTTAATATATTTTGTGAATAAATTATGCGCTTTGTTTTTAATTATCCATTTTATATTAAATCACTTAAATATAATCCTAGCTATTATGATTGATAGAAATAGTAAACATAAAACCACCTGCTTTACAAACTGCATTCGATCTCTTATTTATATGGATATGATCTCTTATATATATGGACCCTTTATGCTTTGTTACTTACTCCCTTTATGCTTTGCTACTTATTTTGATTATTTTAACGCTGTGCTGAATAGTATTTTTTTTATTATTTTCATGACTTTTAGATTGGCAAACGACTTACTATTATACTGATCGCTTATTTTAACAGGCATGCCAAGATAATCCCTCTCTAAAATTGTCTAACAATTTGCATCAATCATCATGGACACCAGTTATTGGACAAAATCTAATATGTATTCGAGAAATAAAATAGAATTGGCCTTTATTGAAAATTGCTTTAGATAATAGACATTAAAAAATAAATTAAATTTTGATTCTAATAATTCCACTTCCTTAATTGATTATGAAATTAAAACTAAAGGTCAATATTCAGCAGTAAAGATGTTTTTAATGACAATTTATCATCGCTTAGTCAAATCAATTAGATAATGTAAGATTTTAAGTCATTACTTAATATGAAGCAATGCACGAATATAAATACGATAGATGCTTAAAAATATACACAGTTAAGAAATTTAAGGCTGTATATTATTGATAAAACATTAGAATTTCCTTTTCGGAGTTAATATTACTTGAATTGATATTAAAGTTAGTGATTAATTTACCGTATTTAACACCTGATATTCATTATTAATATCATTAGTGTTTAAAATTAAAAACATGTAATACTGAGATTAATTTTTCATTGATTTATTTACGTAGTTTGTAAATAAAAAAAATTACCTATAACAGTTATTTTTGCACAAATAAAATGAGCAGAAATATATTTCTTGCTTATTAATATAGAACTTTTTGGATTGATCAATCATTAATAATAGCTTAAAAATTCGATAGCTTTTCGATCATAAGTATTCGATAAATTTTGTCACAACATTTCGAATTACTTTTTCTGTATACTTACTTAATTATATGTATTGTAAGAAAATTGAACGCAAACATAATATCAAATTAAATTATGAATAAAAATATATTCTAATTTTCTGTTTTTATTGGATATCTTCAGTTCAAAAGTGATCAGATAAAAATATAAATTATATCTTAACTTTAGTGTATTTAATACTAATAATAAAATGGAGCCTGGTAGTTGCATGACTAGCTCTCTTGGCGCTCTGTGTCGCAAAGTTCGTGTTCGAGTCCCTGCTGTGCCATGGATGCTTGTAGTGGTTTGGAAACCACTTTACGCCGTAGGTCCCTGTCTAGTATGACATTTGGGCACAATTCTGAGAACTCTATCCCGTAAGCTGTAAACAACTCTTGTTTCGAAATTTGCCAGTAGGCGGATGAAAGGATTTTATCAAATAAGACTCTTTTCGAACATGAATTTTAACTAATAAAGCTCCAAATACATTGTAAAATTGCATTATATGTTTTATCTATAAACATAAGCTTTTCTTTAAATCAATTACATAGTAGTAAAATGAATGTAAATTTTATTTTGGAATCAGTCGTTTAATCTCTTCCATTGATGAAAATATGCCCTTAAGCCAAAAAATGCAACTATTCACAAAAGTGCAAATAGATTAACAAGAAATTAAAAAGAATCGTTAAACAGGAATTATTTGCTTCAAAAAATTGACACGTGAAATTTATTTAAGTTGGCTGAATTTTAAATCCTTTAATTACAGCTTCGAAGTATTTGTTCTTTATGAGGATTAGTTTGCGATTCATTTAGCAATAGCATCATTTTCCTTTCATGAATTCTTAATTGCCGACATTGCAGGTGCAAGGTTGTAATAGATTGATGACGAAAGATTGGTCCACAATTCATTTAAAATGGAAACCTCAGATTATGTTATTATTTGTGAAACTTTGTTCCATTTACCTATAAATGAAAAAATATTTATTTTTACTTTAACTTTTAGAAATCAATGCCATGTGCAACACTCAATACTAATTTATGTGCGTTTACATACATAGTACAGAAAAAATTGATTTAAAACATGAAATGCTTTCAAATGCAACTTTCAAAAATGAAATGTGAATATTATGAATAATTTATAAATTTGTAAATTACATTTTAATTAAAATTTATATATTACGCATTTGATGTTTATCCCAATAACTAATAATATATAAATAATCCAACAATTTTTAAAAAAATTATTTTAATCAATTATTAAAGATATTTTATTTATTCAAAACAACACTCGAATTGGTCTAAACCTATATTTTCATCATCTTTTACTTTTCGAATGCGCTTAAAATGATGCATATTATATAAATTGTCCATTCTTAATTTCCCCGTTTTTATGTGTGTTGATTATAAATATAGTTAATTAAATATTTTAAGTGAAGAGAATTACATAAAAAATAATTTATGCAAAATACAATTTTTATGTTTTCTAAATTTTAAAATTTACCATTACTCATGTTATTTAGAATTTTCCTCACATAAACAACGTGAACGCGTATCTTACCAGCTTAAATCTCAGTTAATATATTTAAAAATTTGCAGGCATTTGATACGTAGTATAGAAAAATCTCTGTGAATAAAGAATACAAAAAATGCTGCTTTACCATGCATATCAAACTTTTTAAATACCCTGCCGTTTCTTGCTGAGTAAGCATTTAAATTAATTACATATTTTTGTGGCTAGCAATGTTTTTCTATTTTATTTCAATCAATACTTGTTGTTTTCTTTTAATAGCTAAAGCGAGCTGAATAAATTCTTTTTATTATCACATTTGCACCATTCAAACTATTGCTTGTCTGTGCAAAATATTTCCCATAAAATAAAGAGTATTTTAATAGACACTTTAAGTAAACCATTTATAAAAATGTTCCTTATTTTCTAAATGACAGTTAATTACTACATGCATTAAATTTCTAAATTCAAAGCAGTGCCCTGAAACGTAATGTAAAAATGTGTTGAAAAAATGACTGCAAATTTGTTAATTTTTAATAAGTTTCCTTTAAAATGTGTAAACAAGATGTTATTTAAAAAATATATATATCGTTTATTTGAAAGCAATTTGCTTCGATGTGATTTGTCTGTGATTTCGTTAGCGATTTGTTTATGCACCTTATATTGAATTATAATCGTTACTTTACTAAATAATACTAATAAATTGTACTACAATTTTATTTCAGCAGACAGCTAATTTGTTTTCTTTATTCAAAAAATTTATGTGGAAAAAAAAACAAGATTATAACGACATACGTATAAGGTATCCAAATATTTAAATATTTAATACAAAATCAAGAAATGTGAGTTAAAAATAATAAGTATTTTTTTTTTTTCCTTTTTCGAAATCTAAATAAATAAAAAAATATTAAGAAATTAATTATTTAAAAGGACAGGATAAATTTAATTAACTTTAGTTTACAATGAATAATTGTATTAAACTATAATATGTTAAAATTTTATTCAAATATTTTCAATATACATTTACATAGATTTTAAACAGTAATAAATACAAATCTTTACAGATATATTAGAAAATTTAACTTTTTTTTTTAATTTTATAAAATTTTATTGGACAGTTTAAAAAAATTGCATTATTTTTAAATTTTCAAAACTATTGATATTTTGTGTTAAAACATTTTATTTGTGTAAATAATTTTCCAGAGTTATAATAGTTAAGCAACATTTAGAAGTCGCTAATAGAAAAATGAAACTAAAAATAAAATGTAGTTTTCATTTATACTCATCAATGAGTGAATTCTTCAAAACAGTCATGTTAAAAGTTTTCATTTAAATTATATTTGAAATTGACTTAAGAAAGCACAAATTATAATTTTGTTCCTGGGTATTATGAAAGACGAGGAATGAATTCACCTGTCTTTTTTATGATAACTTTATCATAAATATAATTTCAATTTTTCAAAATATTTAAAAATAATTGGTCTTAAGGTTATCGTCTTTTGAAAAATACTTTCCCTAAATTGTACTAAATAACAATAACGTTATGCTGTACTCTAATTGAATTCAGGCATTAAAATTATCACTTATCTCTCTTGACAAAGTAAAAACTCATTATCTTTATTTAACTCTTAAAGGAAATTTTTTTTCAAATTGCAAGTGTTAAATTTTCTTTATATAGATGTAACAATTTATTAGGATTGAAAATCTGATATAAAGTTTTTGACTTTTTTAAATAAATTATAAACCATAACAAAAAGTTTCAAGAAAATAATTCAGTGAAATTAATTGTTTGAGAAATTGTCATTAACATTTACTTCTTATGTTTTATAATGAAAAGGAGTAAACAAATTCATCTATGTTTAATTTTATTTCTATCTTATTCAGAGTGTTTAACATTTTAACAGCAGTGAAACTTGATATCATAATCTAAAAATGGGCTTTAGTCTATAATCACAATGTTTGCACATCCGTTATATAAGAACCTATTAAAATATTTCATTCTAATATAAATACAAATAACTTTTTTTTAAATTTTCAATGAAAAAAAAAATAATAATATAAGTTGTTCTTAAAAAAGTTTTAATTATTTTTGGATAGTATTATAAAAACAGTATTATGGAACATTCTTCTCTTTTATAATTTCGAAACAGTGTCGAAAGCCTCAAATTTTAATAGAAGTGAGAAACAAATTGTTTCTTGGTTTTTCTTAGCAGTACTTCATCTTATCAATGCTGTATTTATTTCTGTTTTATGTTTATTGATATCGATATCGATAAGGTTTGAATAAATTTTCACATTAGAAATAACCAGCATTTAATTTACTATTAAGATGATTTTATGATGGAGATTAATAATCAATTAATAATGATGAGATTAATAATCAATTAATCAATTAATAATGATTAATAATGATGGAGATAATCAATCAATAAATTTAAACCCCAATTCTATTCAAAATAATATCATGAAATAAATTTCCTAATAACATTTATGCTCACAAAAAATGTAATCTACTATAAATTGAAATTTAAAACTTTTATGGGGGACAAAAACATTAAATTCAGAGCAACATTTTTTAAATCCATAGAATATTATTCCTTCAATGCTTATTAGTTATATTAGCAGTATTATAATTTTTTTTCTTAACTAATGGCATTCTTTAAAATTCTGATTGAATTGTTTAAAATACTCTCGTAGAATCAGTGAAAAAATCTTATTTTATAAAAAAAATGAAAATAATTAGTTGTAGTTGTAAAATAATTTTTGTAATGCTTTTTTTTTCTCTTAAAAGGCATTTCTGAGAATGTAAAGCTGAAATAAGATTGAAGAACAAATTTAGAAAATGATAAATTGCAGAATAATTATTTTGACTTCTTTTAAAGTTGATTTCAGCCATAAAAGTTATCTTTATAATAAGTGCATTATCACACCGCAAAAAAGTGGTTTGAGAATCGTTGAAGAACATATAAGTTATGATTCGAAAAGATATTTTTATTAATTGTATAATGTAATAAGAATTTATCATTCTCATAAAAACGTTTGCGAAGTTACCCATAAGCTGCGAGTGCATTACGATTTTCTTTTTCGAATGTCTAGAAATTTTTTTGCTATAAAGAATATATCAGTCAGTTAAATAATTTTATATAAGACTTTTTTTCCCACTGTGGTGCATTTGTACTATTTGCTATTTGAAACAATTTCTGTTGTTGAGACTATATTAGATAAAAGTCATGCCTTCTGAAAGATTGTTTGGTATGACTTCCCTAATTTAAACCTATCGGCGATACCCCATGAAATACTCATCAGAAAACGTTACTAAAATACTACTCATGCATTCATAATTAAAAAAACTCGTCAGGCGTCCAGAATTAAAATACTCGCCAGACATTCAGAATTAAAATACTCGCCAGACATTCAGAATTAAAATACTTGCCACACATTCAGAATTAAAATACTCGCTACACATTCAGAATTAAAATACTCGCCACACAT